>JAQFYB010005385.1:0-14179 GCA_034694085.1 Pogonognathellus longicornis | reverse complement strand
AATGGGCCCGTGAGGCTTGAGAATAGCGTTGCCTTATCTACTATAGATAAGGGGACCCTGCAACTAAAACACACACAACACACACACATCCCGCCACTCCAAACGGCCGGAGTTTGATGGGAGATAAATGGAGTGATGTACATATGAGGGAGTTTAGCATCTCTGCAGCAAGCTATTAATACATAGGGCTGAGCTCTCTTGTCCATAAGCTCTCTTGTCCATAAGCTCTCCTGTACAAAGCTCTCCTGTACGAAGCTCTCCTGTCCATAAGCTCTCCTGTCCATAAGCTCTCCTGTCCATAAGCTCTCCTGTCCATAAGCTCTCCTGTCCATAAGCTCTCCTGTCCATAAGCTCTCCTGTCCATAAGCTCTCCTGTCCATAAGCTCTCTTGTGCACCAAGCCCCAGCGTACGGTTATCCGAAATTTCCGTTAGGAAATAGAAATTTAATTTGAGCCTTTATACCTTCCAACATAATGTTCATATCATCAGGATGATCTAGTAATTTAATATCAATCAAAGCCAGCTGAGTATCGTCCCGAACACCTTTCTTGTACCTACTTTTCACTATCTAAGGAAATCATCCCTCTGCTTTTAGAGCGCCCAATCACAACTTTGAAGTGTGCTGTTTCTGCAGTGTTGTCGATCATCACGGGCCGATTAAGCTTTATTAAAATATCGGGCCAATCTGTTTTCTCAGACTTGCTGGAAACTTTAAACATTTGGCCTCCCTTCCAATCATTAGTTAACAGACCTTTGCCCTCGTAAAATTGTTTAATGACAAGTTCCATTTGGTTTGAAAGTAATTGGGGGAAAAATGTCGTGTCATTCACGGAAAATTTTGGGACAATGACTGCTGGATGGTCAATTAAATTACTGCCCACAGATTCTAATGGAACATTTATTGGGATCTAATAAATTGAAATAAAACATTTTTGTAAAATAAGTTTTATATCTTATTTTTAATCTCCAAATACAAGGACATTAAAAAATTTTCGAAACAATTTTCAATCAAATTATTATTTAATGAGTGCATTTTTTATTCTTACGTTTGAAGCTTCTAAAATTTTCTCAGGGCCAATTCCTGATTTCATGAGAAGAAGAGGCGACGAAAACGCTCCAGTAGGTACTGATAATTACTTCTTTTGTTGCATGCGCAATTTGAGGAAAATTATGACGTGAGTAAGCTACCCCGTAAGCACGATTGTTTTCATCCAAAAGAATCTTTAAAAAATATTTTTTTACCAAACGGTTTTTCAAAAAAAATAGAATTGTTGTTTTAAATTTAAAAAACGACTATAAATTTTTAATATTTAAAAAAGTTTTTATTTAAAACATGTTTTTTAAAATTGTGAAAGTCTTATTTTTTTAAATTGTTGTTTTAATATTTTGAAAAACGTATTTCTAAATACTTGAAATAGAAGAATTTGACGTAATAGGTAAAGATAATTCGATAAAGGTTTTTTTGCTCACTTCTGAAACGTTGGCGTATCTAATAACAGTCAGATTTTCCCGGGTGTTTTCAAATGGCCTGATATATTCAGTATAAGAGCTGCTACGCTTGCCGTTGCGAACAGCCTGATTTGTCGGAGTGAAACCTAAGTACGTAATTGACTATAAAATCAAACTTATAATTATTAGAAATTTAACTTACTTTCTGTTTGAAATCCATTCGGATCGTTTGCAGTATATCCCTGTTCTCTTCCGGCTTGCAGCCATGAATCAGTAATATTATTTTCAATTTGTTGTACAGTTATTGGTCCATCTGTTCCGTAAAATTGAACTGTAAAATAGTCAAATTTTAAATCAGAATTGCTACACCAAAAATAGATAATATTATATCACATCATCATTTTGATTTATGATGACGCCAATTCGGACATCGGATATCTCCTTGCGGGAATCAACATGCCATTCAAAATGGTAGTTTTAAATTATTACCGTCACTTTTTGGTCCGTAAAGTGGGCCAACAAAATTTTCTGACTTTTTGAAGTAATGGACAACATTTTCATATTTCCAGCTGCTGTCGTTAACTAGTTCAGCCCAATGGTCATAATCATGATGATTCCCACGATTGTGTGACATACTGTTGTGGGATCCAGATCCTCCCAGCATTTTACCCAGCACGATCTACAAAAGTTTAAAATTGATGTTTAACAGGTACCTATAATATACACTTCCAAGAAATCTATCAGTTATATTTATTATATACAGGGGTGTGTTTCAGGAATGGGCTTAGGGGATGAAACTTCTCCACAATTTTAAAAATAAAGCATAGATATAATGATGACTCTCTAGATGCCAAGAACTATGTAGGTCATTTTAACATAAAAGATGAAAAAATCCTGTTTTTTTGAGCTGCACTAAAATTTGTTTTCTTATAAGGTAACTCTCAGTAGTGCCAAACTGAAATGACTCTCAGTTTGGCTGTAATGCGTCCCCGTAAACAAAGAGAACTGTTTGTACTCTATTGTTAGAACAGCACGAAAAATCTTTTATCTTTAAATTGTAATGAATTTCAATTGAGTTCTCAATTCTAATTTCTCAAACGCAATGTTTTTCAATCACCTCATTATAGAACGGTGCATTGGCGTCGGTTTTTGGTTTAAAGAAGTAGTTGATAGTTGGGTCTTTTTGAACACTATAGGAAAAATATGGAACATCAACTGCAGGTGGTGGTTCCCCACCAGCTTCTAAAAGCAAAACATTAAAATTTTCTGATAGCCTCCCAGCCAAGACGCAACCCGCCGTTCCCCCGCCAACTGTCAAAAAATATTTAATAAAAAATTTATACTTTTTAATTCCATCATCAAGTGTTGTTAAATATTTCTGCTTTTTTGAAATGCTAAGGAATAACTCAAAAAGTATGTTTGGATTCATGAAAGTTTGTGTAAGATAAATCAATATTTATTTTGTGTTTATAATATTTTCTTACCAATTACGAAGTCGTGTGTTTTTGGTACCGGGACATTAAGTTCATTTTCTAGTTCTGAAGTTGTTTTTTCTAAATCCTCCTGCATATATTTTTGGACATACAATTGAATTAGAATAGGAATAGACCCCAACCAGAACTCTGCCACTCTCATTTTACACAATGATATTATTAAGAGTATATTAATAATAATACTATTTGTTGAAGGCACGACACTAGCTGTCTTGAAAGGGTTCTAACTTTGGCTCAGATTGAAAATAAATGGCATAAATCAATTTCTTTTAATATAAACGGGCACATTCTTTTATAATCTTAACATTAAACAGGATTATCTCCCAGCAATAATGGAATAGTTTGGATTAACCTGCGACATACTGACTACAAAAATCCACATTGTATACTGAGGAACCACATTTGTGGTCCCATGTAAATTTCCAGCACCACATTTGTGGTCCTAGGGTTTCGAAATCAGCAAAGTTTAAATTAAAAATTTATAACTTACAATAAATAAGAAAATGGATTAATTGATGGTCTTTAATAAGCGTTATATCATAAAATATGTAAATTACACTGAAGTACCATAAATATGGAACACTAAATAACCCAGAACCACAAGTTATACTGAAGGACCACAAATGTGGTTTGTTTGGTACGAAACCCTGAATAAGGACCACATTTGTGGTATAGGAGCTATAATGCATGGGCAAAAAAACATTTTCAATTTTAAAAAAATCAGATTTTGACGTAGGTACTTCAAACAAACATTAGCATGTAATTCTATTCTTTTGTGACAAATACAAAAAATCCCAAGTAATTAGGTCAAAAGAAACATTAAAATATTTTGAATCAAAATTGGAAAACCACAAATGTGGTCCAGTCGGTATGTCGCGGGTTAAGAAGCCTAAGATTATAACATTAAATACTGTCGGGAATTATGTATTGTCAATATAGGGATTATCAGTTACATTATTTCCATTATTTCTAAGAATTTGGATGTATTAATTAAGTTTTAGCTAATTTGTTATTTAAATAATATAATTAGTGATAAAATAGTGATAGATTAGTATACTAATAGTATACTTAGTGATAAAATAGTGATAAATTAGTATATTAATAGTATACTTAGTGATAAAATAGTGATAAATTAGTATATTAATAGTATACTTAGTGATAAAATAGTGATAATATAGTATATTAATAGTATAATTAGTGATAAAATAGTGATAAATTAGTATATTAATAGTATAATTAGTGATAAAGGTCAGTCTCATGGACAATTGTACACACATCCTATATTATTTGAATTTTTTCGTTCTATATATTTGTAAGTATTATGTTTGTAATACATAATGCATCCTATCTGTCCATATAATTTTACTATTTTATATAGGTAATATATACATATACAATCAAGGGCTTTTCCACATAGATCGTCAAGCAGCTAACTAAATATGTACATCGAGCAACAGCCCGAGAGAATGCAATTTTTTTCTACTTACAGTATTAAGTATCAGAGAGTATCGGAGATGCTTTATGGTTTTCAGTTTCTGTCCGTCTGTCTGTTTGTGTGTGTGTTCACCACTATAACTCAAGAACAGATCAACTAAATTCGTTCAAACTTTCTAGATGTAATATGGGGGTCTCAACAAAGGTGTGGTATAAAAATGGGGTCAATCGGTTACACCCTTCGTGACCTGGGTCACAGATAAGGTTCAAACTGTTCACGTTACGCTGCGTAATCATCCCTGCATAGCGAGTGCATATATTATGCGCATGCTATTCTGGTAAATGTGCAGGCGTGAAAAAACCTGAATGTTGGTAATGTGCAGGCGTGAAAAAAACTGAATGTTGGTAACGTGCAGGGATGCAAAATATTGAATTCGGGTAATTGTGCAGGTATAAAAAAATCGTAAATGTGCAGGCCTGCAAACAACTTGAAAAAAACAATTCTTGTAACTGCAGTCATGCAAAAAACTGAATTCTGGTAATATGCAGGGATAAAAAAACTGAAATCTGGTAATTGTGCAGGGATGAAAAAACTTAATTTTGGTAACTGTGCAGGGCAGGCATGGAAAAAATATTTTCTTCGCGGAAACCTAAATCGGATTTCCCAGCTTAGCCCCGCCCCCTTCGGGGGCGGAGCTAAAAAATCCTAATTTCCCGAAAACCTCGTTGCCTACCCATTTTTTTCGAAAATCATGCTGACAATCAAATTATTTCCCCGAAAATCTAGTTGCTACCTATAATTTCCCACAAAATAAATTATCGGCTTCATATTTTTCAAGCAATCAATTTTTCTACCAATGAAATACAAAATTGTGCAGGGATGAAAAAACTGAATTGTAATAATTGTGCAGTGGTGAAAAAACTGAATTCTAATAATTGTGCAGGGATGAAAAAACTGAATTCTAATAAATGTGCAGGGATGAAAAAACTTAATTCTAATAATTGTGCAGGGACGAACAAAAATAATCTGGGGATAGAGTACGCTCTCCAATACTTACTTATATCCGTTTTGATGGTTTATTAAAATTACGAAAATATGTCTACTATCATTTTTTGCATACTTTTTGTGTAAGTTAAATATTGAATCCGTTAATAATGTAAGCGGCCTACATTCAGTGGCGCATTTAGGGGTGGGCTTCATGGGTAGGCTGAAGCCCACCCGTGAAAATGCAGAAAAGCTAAAAAAATTTCGCGCCACGCGCGATTTTTGCAATCTCCATTGATTTTAAAATAAATTTGAAAATTTTAGATAAAATTTGCTAAGTGCTTTTCCATTACTGGTTACATGCGATTTTGTTTAACTTCCCTTGATTTTGACATAAATTTAAGTAAAATTTGCTAAATGTTTCCGTGCTGTGCGCAAACCCAGGTTAGCTCAGGCCCCCCAATGTAAGAACTGGAGACTCCCCTGCTTACATGTATCATTCATATAAATAACTAAAACACTTTTCGGATTGGAATTTTGGAGTAGTAATATATTGTTTCATATTTGGAATTTTACGGTAATCGAATTATTCAAAGTCGAGAATTTTATGATTAAGTGTTTTCGTTCTGATTGTAATTATGGTAATATTCTTAAAGGTAATAGGTTTTTAAAATCGCCAAACAGCTCTCTAGTGGTTATCATTATCTTTTGTTACATATGTGAGTGAAGCGGTTCCATAAATTAACTAATACATGCAAAATATTTATGTATAGAAATAGCATCAATCATTACCCTGGCCAGGGCTGCGATTCACAAAGCAATTTGATCAAAGCAAAATGAGATGGAAATGGGTCTAAGTATATATAATCGCGCAAAAATATTCAGCCATTTCTGGGCCAAAAGCAAAAAAAAACAAGACAGGGATTAAATTCTCTATTTTTTGTAAAATACAAACTTTATGCGATGTTTAAAGAAAGCAAGCTTACTTTTCAAAAATGCTGGATTGGGGGTGGAATTAACGTTTGCCTCTTGTTTAAGCGTATTCATTGTCATAGAGTATTTATATTTATAATAGAATAGTGGGGAAGTAAAATCCCATGTTAAAATGGAAACAATTTATCAAAGTTTGTACCATCAAAGCTCCTATACTACTCAACGGATTTTCACGTAAAATGTGTGATTTTAAAAATAAAACTCATTAAATCGTTAAGGGGTATTTCATTTTTGTTAAAAATTTTTGTCATAATAACCCAAACAACGGCAGTTAAAATTTCAACGGCGACTGGAAACTGAAAACGATTTCACGTTTATTAATAGAAGGGTAAACCCAGGTAGCGGAGAGAAGGGTATTGTTCATTATAAAATGTATTTACTTTTCAACCCAACGCAGTTCACGATAACATCGCACGCACAGCCATAATCTGCCTTGGCTTGGGAAGTGGTACAAACTATTTATATGTAGTTATATTTATATATATAGTACATATGGTTTATGTATGTATACCGAAAATGGATCAAAAAAATTCGTATGTTATGTTACGACAGGAGGGTACAAGTGATGACAAGAGAATACAAGTTAGTTAGGTCAAGAGGGCACCATTGAAGACAAGGCAAGAAAGTACAAGTGACAACAATAGGGTACATGGGACGGAAAGAGGGTACAAGTAACGACAAGAGGGTAGATTTGACGACAAGAAGATACAATTGAAGAGAAGAGGGTATAGTTGACGACAAGAAGGTACAGTTGACGAAAAGAGAGAACAGTTGACGACAAGAGGGTACAGTTGACGACAAGAGGGTACAGTTGACGACAAGAGGGTACAGCTGACGACAAGAGGGTACAGTTGACGACAAGAGGGTACAATTGACGACAACATGGTACAATTGACGACATCATGGTACAATTGACGACATCATGGTACAGTTGACGACAACATGGTACAATTTACTACGAGATGGAACAATTGACGACAACAGGGTACAAGGGACAACAAGAGGGTACGATTGACGACAAAAGGGCACAAATTAGGTCACGAGGGTACAATGGAGGACAAGAGAGTAGTTTACTACCAGAAAGTACAGTTGAACAACAGAGTACTATTGACGACAAGAGAGTACAGTTCACGAAAAGAGAGTTGTTTACGACAAGAGGATAAAAGTTGGAACAAAAGGGTACAAGTTGCAACAAGATGGTAAAAGTGATGACTAGAGATTACAAATGACTAAAAGAGAAGGTAATTGAGGACAAGAGGGTACAATTGACGACAAATGGCTACAAATTAGGTCAAGAGTGTACTATGGGGACAAAATGGTACAATTAACGACATGGTAGTACAAGTGACGAGAAGAGCGCACAATTGACGACATGGTGGTACAAGTGACCAGAAGAGGGTACAATTAACGACAAAAGGGCACAAATCAAGTCTAGAGGTTACAATCGACGACAAGAAGGTACAGTTGACGAACAGAGAGTAAAGTGTACGACAAGAGGGTATTGTTACTGACAAGAGGATATTGTCACTGACAAGATGGTATGTTATTGATAAAAGGGTACAGTTAACGACAAGAGGGTACAGTATATTACATTAATAGACCAAAGTTGGCAATAAAATACCCAAGGTGACATTAAAAGGCCCAAGGCGACATTAGAAGACGCAAGGTGAGATTAACAAACCCAACTGACCATAAAAGACCCAAGGTGACATTAAAAAATCCAACGTGACAATAAAAGACCCGAAATTTTCCAAATGGGCTGAAGCCCTCTAAATATTGACAATATCTTCCAAAAGTGTCAAATATGTTTTATAATTAAAATATCCGGTCTTTGACTGAGCGCATAGCAGGCAACGGTCACACAATTATAATTAAAATTCACCCCGTTACTCACGCTTAGCGCGAGTACTCCACTAGTAAAGGTTTAAGATATTATATGGAGCACATCGCCATACAGCAGGTACGTAGCCAGAGGAGTTATTTAGGGTGTGCACATGGTAGAAATAAATACATAAAGAGCAGAAATCGGATTTTGAGATACAGCATTAAGGAGTAGCGCAAACTATTTCTTGAAATGAGAACGAGGTTACAGGTCAATGTACAATAAAATGGTTTTTAGTAGAAAAAACTAGGCATTTTGTCGAGTAATAATACTTTGATTTATTTATTTTCATATATGCCAACATTTTTAGGGATGATTATTTCGTTAGTTGTGTTTTCGTACAACACCATTTGCACATGCGAAGTTATCCATAGCATTGGTACCTATACGCCAATGATGCAATTTTATTTTTGAATGCAATTCCAGTATTTTTTAATTTCGTCAGCTGCCTTCTCAGCCAGCATTATGACCGGAGCGTTTATATTAGCGTTTGGAATCGACGGAATTACTGATGCATCCACTACTCTCAAGTTTTTGACACCACGAACTCTAAAATGCAATTTTTATTACGATTACATTTACATTATATTTTTGACCTATCAACTTAGCCAACTTAATTTAAATTGATTGGCTTTAATTCAATCTTTTAAAATAAATGCCCACTTTATTATTAATTATAACATCACCATTTATAAATTAATTTCTATTTAAGAAACGACAATTTCTTACCTAAATTTATTGTCTACCACAGAATAATTTGAGTGTCCAGATTCAGGTCCCATGCTACAAGTTCCTACCATGTGTCTCCACGAAACTACACGCTGACGGATATAGCATCTCCAGTAATCCTCCGTTTTAAATGTATATTCAGAACAAGAAACTAAGGGAGCTTCAACATAAGTCATGTTGATACGTTTGAATGGTTCCGTTTTTTCAACTATATCAAACATTAGTTTGAATCCTACATCGAAAAAATAAACAATTTTAACTTTTTCCATTAGACTTACAATCCTCCAATATATAAAAATTCTCTTTGTTCAATTAGAAAAACCGGGGAAAATAGGAAATGCAGATTATAATGTGCAAAACAATCTAAGTCAATAATTCAATTTTAATTAAACTTATACATAATATATTTATTTTCCCCAATTTTTCGCAGTGGCAATCAGCACGTTTTCGCTTATGAATTTTGCCAACCCTGGAAACCGTTAGGAAATAGAAATTTAATTTGAGCCTTTATACCTTCCAACATAATGTTCATATCATCAGGATGATCTAGTAATTTAAAATCAATCAAAGCCAGCTGAGTATCTTCCCTAACACCTTTCTTGTACTTTTCACTGTCTAAGGAAATCATCCCTCTGCTTTTAGGTCGCCCAATCACAACTTTGAAGTGTGCTGTTTCTGCAGTGTTGTCGATTATCACGGGCAGACTATACTTTATTAAAATATCGGGCCAATCTGTTTTCTCAGACTTGTTGGAAACTTTAAACAATTGACCTCCATTCCAATAAGTAGTCAATAGCCCTTTGCCCTCGTAAAATTGTTCAAAGACATGTTGCATTTTGTTTGAAAACAATTGGGGAAAAAATGTCGTGTCATTCACCGAAAATGTTGTGACAAGAACTGCTGGATGGTCACCTAAATTAAGGCCAACGAATTCTAATGGAACTTTTATAGGAATCTAAAATAATTGAAGAGCATATACGTTAAAAAACAATTATATATTAAATCTAAACCAAATATAAGGACATTAATACTATTTCGAAATATTTTTTAATTTAATTTTTATTTAATGAATAAATTTTTATTCTCACATTTGCGGCTTCTAAAAATTTTGCAGGCCCTATTCCTGATTTCATGAGAAGAAGTGGCGATGATAATGCTCCCGCACTGATAATTACTTCTTTTCTTGATTTCGCGATTTGAGGAAAATTATGACGCATATAAGCTATACCGTAAGCACGATTATTTTCATCCAAAAGAATCTTTCAAAAAATTTAACAATAGCTTTTTCAAATTAAAAACATTGCTCAAAATTAAAAACATATTTCTAAAATTAAAAGAAATCATTTAAAAAAATTCAAAACACGTTTCCTTTTCAATTTTTTATAGAATGTATTTTTATAAACTAGCAATAAACATTTTGTCGTATTAGGTAAAATGATTGAATTAAATTTTTTATGCTAACTTCGGAAACGTTGGCGTATCTAATGACAGTAAGATTTTTCCTGGTGTTTTCAAATGGCTTGATATATTCCGAATAAGAGCTGCTACGCTTTCCATTGCGGACAGCCTCATTTACCGGAGTGAAACCTGTGATATATACAATGTACGTAGTTGATGGTGAAATAAACCTTAACTTAAATTGAAATGGTTTTGAGCTTGCTTACTTTCTGTTTGAAATGCATTTGGATCGTTTGTGGTAAACCCTAGTTCTCTACCCGCTTGCAGCCATGAATCAGTAATGTTCGATTCGATTTGTTGCACAGTTATTGGTCCATCTGTTCCGTAAAACTGCACTGTAAAAAGATTCAGATATTTAATCAGAATCATTACACAAAGAATTAGTCTATCTGCAATTTGCAATATGTACCTTTATTTAATTTCGGAACTTTCCTTGCAGAAATGAAAACATTGAAATTCAAACGGTGTGTTAAATTAATTATTACCGTCACTTTTTGGTCCGTAGTGTGCGCCGGCAAAATTTTCTGACTTTTTGAAGTAATGGACAACATTTTCATAATTCCAGCTGCTGTCCTTAACTAATTCAGCCCAGTGGTCATAATCATGAGGATTTCCGCGATTGTGTACCATACTGTTAAGAGATCCAGAGCCTCCCAGCATTTTTCCTTGCACGATCTAAAAAATTGGTAAGTAAGAGTGTACTATAGGCGTTATTGCATATTAAGGCGAGTGTGGATGATGACCGTTAATTTTGCCAGAAAAGCAATAACAAATCAAATATCTCTTAGTCGGAAGCTTTTTACTAAAATTAAAATGCCGACGTTTGTGAAGTTAATGTTGCTCTACAATAATGAACTTTCAAATTAAAAAAAAACGTAAAATATAGAAGCCTTCGGATTTTGAAACCTTCACAAACGTCGGCATTTTAATTTTAGTAACAAGCTTCCGGCTAAGAGATATTTGATTTTGAAAAAAGAAATCATGATAGTCCCGATTCCGTCCTCCAAATCCTCCTTAAGCGGCATTTAGTCCATGCCTAGGATCATCAGGGTAGCAAATGATACCGAGATGCATGTCGTAGTCTATATAATGTCAATGTCCTGCCAGTCATACCAAGTTGACAGAATAACACGAAATTGGCCGGTAACGAAGTTATTGAGGTTTAAATTTCAGTGGTCAAAATTATAAAAAAATGATTACCCAGGTAACAAACTACTTGCTGTGAATATCGAGTAACTTGGTAACTTACTTCTTGATATTGTCGTAAAATCAGCATACAAATTAAAAACATTATCCGAGAGACGATTAGAAAGTTGAAGATATATCATGGCAAATAAACTGAGTGCTGCCACGGCGGTAATCGAATTGATTATAATATTAAAAAATATTACAAAAATTACTCAACAAAACTTTTCAAAAATATGATATATGTATCAAAGTTATTGCCTAGGTTGTTGATAAGAAGCAAAAGATTATCGATTTAGTACAATCTTATCTCCGGTTTAAACAGCTCGTTTTCCCATCCCAACGATCCGTGATCTCAGTAAAAGTTGAATGTGGAATTTATTAAATTGAAAAATAAATAAATATTTAGGAAATATTTTTGCAGATCATAGCCTCCGATTTGTATAGAAAATATTGAACCAATTTTAGTTTCACCATAATATTATGCAGCATAACACAAGGCAATAATTGTGAAATCTAATGAATAAATACACTCTAATATTGACGATTCAGAATTCAGCAACTTTGTTTAAATTTACTACATAAAATTTCTTTTCGAAATATTTTTTCGAAAATGTCAGATGCTTTTTGGAGGCTTTTAAAAACATAATCTGCCGAGCCCTGCTTCTAAGGTATATACTTACTTCACTCTACAATTTGCTGCACACACTCCCCAAAAAACAGAAAGCTGTGTGTAGTTTTCAGTTCTTATGTAGTTAGTCCTTTGCTCGTAGTAGAACACGAAAAATCGTTTCTCTTTAAATTGTAACGAATCTCAATTGAGCTCCCAACTCTCATATCTCAAACGTAATGTTTGTCAATTATAATAATAAGCAATCACCTCCATATTGAACGGTGCATTGGCGTCTGGTAATGATTTAAAGAAATAGTTGATGGTTGGGTCTTTTTGAATAATATCGTAAAAAAATGGAACAGCAACCGCAGGTGGTGGTTCCCCGCCAGCTTCTAAAAGCAAAACATTAAAATTTTCTGATAGCCTTCCAGCCAAGACGCAACCCGCCGTTCCCCCACCAACTGTCAACAATCATTTAATAAAAATTAATAATACTTAATAATACTTGCAAAATCAACTGTTAGTAATTGTCTCCCCTTTTTGAAAGAATTTTAAATGGCTACGGAATATATAATACTCAAAATGGAACTTTAGATTTTCGAAGATTTGTGAAACATATTTGTACATTTTATTAGTCTCTCAATAATATTTTCTTACCAATTATGAAATCGTATGTTTTTGGTTTTGGAACATTAAGTTCATTTTCAAGTTCTCCTGTTGTTTTAACTAAATCCTCCTGCATATATTTTTGGACATACAACTGAATTAAAATAGGAATAGACCCCAACCAAAACTCTGCCACTCTCATTTTAAAAAGTTATATTATTTTAAGCGATCTAATAATATTATTTTCTAAAGGCAAAAACTGGGGACAAATACTGACTCAGATCAACAATAAATGGCATTAATCAATTTTCTGCCATACAAACGCGCACATTCTTTTGTAATCTTACCATTAAGCAGAATTTCCTCTGCAATGCATCTGGCGTATCCAGGTAACAGATTTAGATGGGTTAGTGTGAGCCAAATTTTTGTTTCATTTTACATGTCCATTTTTTGGGCGCAAAGCGATAAAATTTAGTAAATTTTGGGCCAAACCCAGCATGAAATGCATAAAATTCACGCGTAGCGCAAAAAAATTAATAAATTTGGCCCGAATTTGCGTAAATGTTAGTCAAAATCAATGGAAATTGCAAAAAAATCACGCGTTTTCCTAAAAAATTTGAAATGGCTAGTATTTTTACGGGAAAAATGATTGGTGAAACCTGATTTTATCTAGTGTAAAAAAGGTTTTTTCAGCCCTCCCCCTAAATACGCCACTCGCCACTAGATGAAGAAGCCTAAGGTTAGAACAATACATTCTTCCGGGAATTAATATCAATATAACAATTATCAGCTAGATTATTTCCATTGAACCTAAGCACTTCGATGAGTTAATGTCGATAAGTTTTAGCTAATTTGGTCGTTAATGAGTACAATTAGTGATAAAGGTCAGCCTCATGGACAATTTTACATTCTATATTTGGATCGTCCTGTTCTATACCCTGTGAATACTGAGGTATTTATTAATAGCTAACGTATCCTGTTTGTACATATATTAAAAGATTATTTCACTATTTCAACTTCTACCGTATTTCCTCTAAATTTAACCTCCCCTTATAATGGTAGCCTCCCTCAATGTCTAGCCCGCCAATAAAATCAATTTTGCGTAATTATAGGCTCTCTTAAATTATAGTCCCTCTCCAGAATAAAATGTTTCATTTATCTATTGTAATCCCAACGAAACTTAGCTATTGCTCTGCTCCACGTGTTTTTGGAAAATCGTCAAATGCCATACGGCCCTGTATACAATTTAACCATACTAATCAGATCATTAAGCTGAGAAGTCGAGATGAGAAAGAGTTGATCCGTAAAAAGGTCGGAAAAGGGGCTGAAGTGACCATTTTTCCGACCTTTT
>JAQFYB010005384.1:0-14185 GCA_034694085.1 Pogonognathellus longicornis | reverse complement strand
TCCCATGTAAATCTTCAAAGTTCTCTCAGCTTCACTCGTCTCACTTCAATTCTATTTTGGACCCCTTTTTAAATTTTGCGCACAAATGACGTCAAACCCCGCCTCAACAACATGCCCTATAGAGAAAGGACTGAGGTGTTGTGTGTTGGGTACAGGAAAGAAAAGCTCTAAAGAAAGGCACGTTCTCAGCTCTAGGTAAAGGGGGGATCCAACCACACACCCACACACAGACGATCTTATATATTTAATTATCTAAAATGTTGCAAAATTTATTTGTCTACATTTTATTTTTTTAAGTTTTCAATATTTTGGATAATAACTTCTACAGTTTACATTTTTTCGAAGAGATAAAAATGCATTGTTATAGATTAACTGTTTAGCTTCAAATGTAGAGTCTTTTCTGTCTTTTAGGATTTTATTCTTTCATTCAAGAGAAATCATTTTATCTACATAGGTATGGCAAATTTGTATGGAGGGTCCTTAAATTAAAATATGAGAAATTATGGGTTATGTAATAAATACCAAAAATTTTATTTTTAATGCTTGAATAGTAACAACAATTTCAGTGAAATTATTATTTAGTATTTATAAAATTTGCAATTAAAAAATTTACATATTGCGTAAATTGTGGTTTGTGGTAGATATAAACTAATGAACAACCATTAAGGGTATGTGTAGATTATTTTGTGACATGTCAAAATTAATTTCAACAAACATCTAAATATAACCATTTGATATAATTTTTTAAATGAATTAAGATAACAGGTTGGTGTATACTGCAAAAGCAATTCGTTATTTTAAATTAAGTCTACCTATGCATTGTTTACAGCATTATATACAGTATGATTAGGTTATTTCAAAAAATGAATATCCAGTACCGTAACAAGCCTGCCCCGGCCGTGAGCAACAGAAGGTACTATTTCTATCCCCCTCAAATGTGCGACATGCAAGCTTTTTGTATAAATTATTTGTATTAAAACTTCCTAAAGGGAATCATGTACTTCATGCTTTATATGGTAGTATGATAAAAATAAATCTTCATGATTGGACCAATAAATTTTGTGATATGCATGCCGGTGATCCCGTCCGTTTATGTCCCGGCCGTGAGGATGTTCCTAACACCCCCCCCCCCCACCTTACTGACGTTACGGCACTGTTAATATCTACTCACAATAAGACGACTAACGACTGTTATTGTGTTGGCAGTTGTAATGTATATAAGCGCTTAAGTTATATTTAAAATGAAAATCGTTTTAAATAAAAAAAGTGGTTTGTTGAAGTACTAAAATGTTAACAAAAACATATTGAAATATAAGTATTTAATTTTATATAAAAATTTAGTTAATAGACAATTGTGTTTTGAGCTTTAAATATGGGCTCATATTTTAATTAACAACATCATATTTATAGAGTATTCCACAAGGCTGCTTATGAATCGATTGTAGGAATCCTGTTTGAGACCAAACATGTTACTATTACAAAGCAAATGAAAATGAAATGCTCTCACCCATTTTTTCATGTATGCATCTTCTGTACGAACCTCCCAACTCGTAATGAAGTTTTTTGAGTACACATGGAGTTTCAAAGCAGGTCGAAGAAAGACATATTGAAGTACAGTGTTCATGATTATCACCATGATAAACGAAATGTTGCCATAATATGGAATTATATTAAATAGTTTCACTTCAGAGTAGTTGAGAATAACTCCCGTAGTAAAAGACAAGCTCAGAAATGTGGGTAGTACAAGGACGGCGTGATTATTTACAATAATATTGAAAATCTTAATGATGGTTAATGCAGATCTTAAGGCCGGACCCAAAGTTTTCATGAGACGGTGTCTTTCTGTTTTCGAAAGGGAGAAAAAGTGTTCAGGAACATTGGTGGAAAAATAATGCATCCAACCAATGGAGTACTGGATGTAGAAAATCCCAGCACCCAGATAGAATCCCATGGCCTGACAGAAATACGCTGTGTAATAAAAATGCAACGCAATAATGAAACAATAAAAATAATAGCTGTTTCTGAATTGGTACAAAAAGCTGCTTTCCCTCATGATTCTCTGGAATGGGAAGATGTCATACAGAGTGAAACAGGTTGCTGCAAATGCAACCATAAAATAAGCCCCCACTATGACTAAAAACAAAAAGTTTCCAATCAGCTCATATTTTAAAGCTTGGACAACTTTAATGGCCGGAAAAATTTCTATCAAATAAAATATAAATTAGTACTTCATATAAGAACAATTACAATATTTAAAAAAAAAATTATTTAATTTTACTTTTCACTTGTGTGGTACTTACTTTTGTGAATAACATCATACTTCAATATTTGTGAACCTGCTTCTAAAATTTCTTCTCCCCATAAATAGTACGACAAATTAAAGCAGAATGACGCCATACATATTAAAAGTAATAAAATGTAGAATATGATTTGTTCTGTTCTGAAATCATCAATGGGGTGCATTAGCTGTATCAGAAGACGTGTTGTAAAATAGCAGACCAGAATTATCGTCGTAGTGAAACAAATTGTCCAGTTTGTCCATTTCACTTTGCTTTTCGACATGGACAATATTTTATTTTTCCCATCCCATTCCAAAGGAAAAAGTGGAAGGAGATTTATATTAAAAAATCCAAATCGAAGAGTTAAAAGCATACGCTCGGTGAACATGATTAGACTGTGATATTTACACAATGGCAATAGAAACTATTACATAAACAACATATAGTCCAGTGTTGAAAGCAATGTTTCAAACTAAACAGTTAAGAAACAATTTAATACAGAAATGTTTAAAATTTAAGTGTATTTATAGACAAGTGTAAATAATAACGCGCATTGCTATTTACAAAAGACATTGAAATTATCGATTAGACCTTCTGCTTTTACTCTCATAGGTATTATAGTGACGTTCTCGAAGTGTGTCACCATCCTATATTTACAGGCCCTGCAAAATTGCTATGTACATTCAATTGGTATATGAGAAATTTCACGATATTATGAGCTATGTAATAAGAGTTACATAGAAAAGAGTTATTTTTCAATACTTTAATAATACAGAACCTTTTTGTTGAAAGTAAAATTTTAGCGTTTATAGTATTTTCAAAAGGCTGCATATTATTTAAATAGTGTTTTGCACCCTAAAGTAATGAACATGCATTAAGCATAAGATATATAAGTGTTGATGATTTTGTTGCATGTCAACAATAATTTAAAGAAACAACACCTGCATTTACTCTTGTCAAGTTTACTTGACGGCACGTGTAGGAAATTTATTATATATTGCTATATCGATTCGTTTTATATTTGTACAAATCAAGTAACTCCCTTCCCCACCCCTTAGCAATTCGTATTCATGCATTTGCGATTATTAAGGGGGTTGGTAACTTGTTTTCACTTCAAAGCCATCCGCGTAAACTCAGCTCAAATTACATAGCACCTTCTATGTCAATTACAATCAATTAAGTTTGTATCTAGCCGCAATGCACTAGGGCACGTGCCCCCCCCCCCCCCCACCAACATCTGAAATAATAAATAATTAGACGAGTTTCTAGTTGCGTTATTTTAATGCCACTTTTTCCAAATTTGAATTCAGGTAATCAAAGAGTAACAAATAATTTAGACTAAGGTACAATACCATGTGTTATCATTTCATTACACCCAAAAATGAAAATACTGTGTCTGCTTCAGAGCATCAAGTTTAGTATTGCTGCGTGTAGATATTAGATGAGTAGTTTTGAAACTTTATTGCCACTTTTGCCAATTTTGCATTAAGTTAATCAAGGATTATCTAATAATTTAGGCTAGGGTACATTACCATATGTTATCCTTTCATGGTACCCAAAAATGAAAATACTGTGTCTGCTATTTATAAGCATTCAGTTTAGTAATGCCACGTGTAGAGCTAAGATGAGTTTCTAGTTTGATCTGATCTTTTGTAATATACGAAAGTGAAACAAATGGATATTGTTGATTCATTTCTATATGAATCAAGTAAGCATTATGTTTATAATATTATACTAAACGAACCAGTTCGTTATTTTTACACTAATAATTTGATATTGTACACTATACACTATATAACACTGAATCCCTCAAACCCTTTTCCACTTATTGAAACATTTACACTTTACGCATAACACTTTACATCATGTATTCATGTACCCTTGTCTAACCAAGTGTTTGTTTTAGAGTTACAATTACAATAACAACATGTTATTGCTAAACTAGCTTAAGATTTTAGTATAAATACCTAGTACATTATCAATGTAAATCTTCATTTTAAATCAATTCGTGTCGTAGTAGAGAATATAACGTAGTCGTGAGTGTGATGCATAAGCAAACTTTCCTTAGAATTAAACACTACTGTAAGCCAGAGCTATATTATTATTACTCTAGCTACAATTACGTATAATATTATATCTACCTATATAAAATTAAAACACATTTAACATTTCCAACAAATTAACTTAACCATGATTGAAATAAATAAAACCAAAATAAACAACTTCTAATTCACTGTTCATCGAAAATTCATTCACGTACCTACTAACGACATACATAAAAATATTTGAGTGACCCAAAACTCAACCCTACTACAAGAATCACGTCTGTAGTTGTTCTGCAGTTACAGCAACAGTCGTGGACTTTACAACGTTACCAAGAGTATTCTGTAGAAAAAAAGAGTTAAATATAAAGCAAGCTCAAGTTTGAATACAACATTGTTTTTCGATGACATACATGATTGAACACTCGCATTTCAACGTGAAACGAAAACTCTTATGAAACTTCAATTCCTTTAAGTAAAATTTTACTACATAGAACATAAAGCGAATATACTCAGCATTTACTTTGACTAAACAATATCCATTTGTATTCCTTTTATAAAATCAACTCTGTTTTCGTGCACCTGGTCTGTAACATGTTTGCTTGAAATATAATCCATATTATGGTCACTAGATAGCTATGAAATACTTCGAACTTTAAAAAAAGTATCCGTGTACTTCATTTGTATCACCACTAAAGATGAATGAAAATAATTTGGTAATTAATAAATGTTTTGGTTTAATCATATCGATTAAAGGATAATATGATATGCAAGGTAATAAACGATAGTCCACATTTTAATCAAGTAAACATTAGGTATACAATAATATGAACAACGATCCAGTTCGTAATTTTCTTTCAACTAATCTATTTATCATACCTGCATATTCCTCAATAGATAACATGGCATTTGCAACATGCATAATATCCATCAAGTTTGTTAGGTGCTTTTGGTGTCAAGCACGTAGCTATATATATGTATACCTAACTAAATTCGTGCAAATGATAAAATTTTAACAAGGCAATAAATGTTCTCATCAATAATTTGTTTTGAACATCGCTTATGCATTCATACTTTAATTAACAACATCATATTTATAGAATATTCCACAAGGCTGCTTATGAATCGATTGTAGGAATCCTGCTTGAGTCCAAATAAATTACTATTACAAAGCATATGAGGATGAAATGCTCTCACCCATTTTTTCATGTACAAGTTTTCTCCGCGATACCTCCAACACTTTTTGAAGTTTTTTGAGTATACATGGAGATTTAAGGCAGGGCGAAGAAAGACATATTGTAGTACAATGTTCATGACTATTAACATGATAAACGAAATGTTGCCATAATATGGAATTCTCCTAAATAATTTCACCTCAGAGTAGTTAAGAATAACTCCCGCAGCAAACGACAAGCTCAGAAATGTAGGTATCACAAGTATAGCATGGTTATTTACAAGGATATTCAAAATCTTTATGATGGTTAGTGCAGATCTTAAAGCTGGACCCAAAGTTTTCATGAGACGGTGTCTTTCTGTTTTCGAGAGGGCGAAAACTTGTTCTGGAACAGTTGTAGAAAAATAAAGCATCCAACCATTTGCATACTGGATGTAGAAAATCCCAGTACCAATATAGAATCCCATTGCTTGACTGAAATATGCTATGTAGTAAAAATGCAACGCAATGATGAAGCTATAAAAAAGTAATTATCTCTAAACTGGTACAAAAAGCTGCTTTCTTTCATGATTCTTGGGAATGGGGCAATATCACTTAGGGTGAAACAGGTTGCTGCAAATCCAATCATAAAATAGGACCCCAAAATCGATAAAAACAAAAAATTACCAATAAAATCAAATTTTAAGGCTTGAAAAATTTTGATGGCAGGAAAGATATCTATCAAATAAAATTATCAATTAGTGTATGTCATACATAAAATATGCTACAATTTAAAAAAAGAGATATTATCATGTAGGTAATTACTTTAAGATACTTTGTATAGGTTAGTATTTTTGAGATTGCCTGTATTAGTAGCCTCCCTGTATTAATAGCCCCCCCCCCACCTCAAATACACATGAAACACACAAACAAACTGTATCGTGTCATCATTATACACAGTAAAGATTTAGCTTATTTAATGAAAAAGATATAATAGCCTCCCTTTATTAGTAGCCTCCCTCTATTAATAGCCTCACCCTCGCCATCGATTTTGCAAATAGTAACCCCGGGCTACTAATACAGGCAATAAGGTACTTACTTTTGTGAATAGCATCGTACTTCAAGATTTGTGATCCTGCTTCTAAAACTTCCTCTCCCCATAAAAAATATGACAAGTTAAAACAGAATGTTGCCGCGCATATTAGAAGTAATAAAATGTAGAATATGATTTGTTCTGTTTTGAAATCGTCAATGGGATACATTAACTGAATCAGAAGACGTGTTACAAAGTAAATGATGAGAATTATTGTCATAATGAAACAAATTGTCCAATTCGTCCATTTCACTTTGCTTTTTGACATGGACATTATTTTATTATTTCCATCCCATTCCAATGGAAAAAGTCGAAGAACATTTAAATTAAAAAATCCAAATCGAAGAGCCAATAGCATACGCTCAGTGAACATGATTATAGTATTATTCGTAAGAGAAACTTTGACAAGTACAATATAGTTGTTAGTTTTAGAATAAAATGTTTCCAACTGTCTCTGTCAGAAAAAAGTTGGCTACTCAGTAGTTATTGGAATTATCAATTAGGATGTTTTATAAGTGTCTGCATTATAAGTGCTTGGTATTATGGAAGCATTTCAATATTCCTACCTAAGCTTAAAAACATACTGAAATTATTGAGTTTCTGTCTCTTAAATAAATTATTTACATAATAGAACTAACACATTTTATAGAACAAGGAGTCTCGACGGAAACGATGCTACTCGACAAGCAACAGATAGTAAAATATTTCTATTACTAGTTAGTCGTTTCAGCTTATATGTTTTTATATGCGAACAGAAAATACTTGCAGAACTTTAATTCCTTTAAATGACGAATGTACAGGTTTATACTGAACAACTGACATTTTTATATAAGCTCTAATTGAAACGCCTTTTTTGTGTATTTGCTTATCCGCATGCTTTTAAATGCTCCAACGCTCCATGAAAGAGCGTGAGAAGAGTATACTATTCTATTTTGGTTATACGTTTCAGCTTATATGTTTTTAAATGCCAACAGAAAATACTTGCAAGACTTTAATTCCTTTGAGTGTATTTTACTATCCAGAACATAGTAAAAAGAATAAAATTATTTATACTGAACAAAAGTCACTTTTGTTCCAGCTACAATAGATTTCCCATTTTGTGTATTAAATTGGTTTAATAGCAACCTTTTAAATTCTCCTTGAAGAGCATAAAAATATTCAAAATCCATATTATAGGTAAAGAAAAAAAGCCTGTTCTTCGGACGCACCCCCACCCTCTATTCCTGTTAGTTGAATTATCAGTGTGACCATGCAACAAGCCAAGTCAAACTAAAACAATTGTTGATTCTAGCAGGGGTTCACTCCCAAAAGTGGTATAATTTATTTATGGAAAGTTGTTTTTATTTACAAAAAATATCTTAGGATAAAAACGTTCTTCAATAATTTTTCTAGGAATGACCCAAGTCACTCTAGAACAATATTTGACCGTAGTGTAGGTTCACTCCAACCAGTAGACATTGTTTAATGAATTTTTTTTTCTTTTGAAGGATATTAATTGTACTGAAAGGCTGACCTGGTTCATCCCTGGAAAAATTATTGAAGAACGTTTTAATCCTAAAAATAATTTTTGTAAATAAAAACAACTTTCCATAAATAAATTATACCACTTTTGGGAGTGAACCCACGCTAGAATTAACAATTGTTTTAGGTTGACTTGGCTTGTTGGTCACACTGATAATTTAACTAACAGGACTTGAGAGTGGAGGTGCGTTCGAGGAACGGGCTTTTTTTATTGTTTTTTATATGAGAAATAAAATGTTTGAATTTTTCATTAAATGTTTGAATTTTTCTTATAATACCTATACCACTCCACCACCTCTCCCAAATATGTAAACTCGTCACACTTCCTATATATTTTTTCAAATTGTATAAAGACCCTGGATTGAGGAAGTCCTTTGAAGCACTATGGCACATTTTAACGACAGTATATTGTATGATGATTATTCGAAAAAGTTTGGATCGGCGCACTGATGGCGTAATAATTGAATAGCCTCATGATGACGTAATAACTGAATTGCTCCTTAACAACATAATAATTGCATCGCCCCTAATTGGTGACGCAATGATACATAATTTATCAACATTTTCTTATATTTGATGGCGTAAAAACTACTACTATGTAATAGTACAGATAAATTGCTGTAAATAGGGTAGTATTTATAGTATTAGATGTGTTATGTTTACATTAATTTAAGGAAATACATTGCCTTGAATGATAAAAGTGAGTAGGCTACAGTTAGTTGAAATTGAAATGCAGTTTCATTTGTACACTCCTTGTAGTAGTAAAGTGTGGTCATGATCAGGCGCGTAGCCAGGAATATAAGTTGGGGGGTGCACAGTGGGGTTGTTTACAAAATTGATATCTAATAGTGCGAAATTCGAGAATGAATCCATATTTGCACGTTGTAATGGAGTTAATTCGTTGAAAACAGACTTAAAATCATCAAATTCGCGCGTAGCACGAAATGTTTTCCGATTTTTTGAACTTTCTGGGCAAAATTATCTACTTTATTTAGATATTCCATGAATTCTGGGGGGTGCACGTGCAACATGTGCACCCCCCTTGGCTACGCGCCTGGTCACGATAGAACTACTTGTTTTCAGCGCACACTTATAAATCCTGATTCACTGATTCTGAAAGTCATTTGCTTCAATATTCTATCAGAAGAGGGAAGGGAAAAGAGATTGTGGCACTGTCATCTAACGGTGACTTGAAGCGTTCGATGGTGGCGTTTTATCTACATTCATTCCAACAATAAAACGGAATTTATACGATTGTTTCCTTATCTTTAGTTTGCGAAATAGGGGGTGGGAAAATTATAAGCGAGAATTGGAAGTATGGAATCTCAAAGATAGGGCGACGATATTTAAATAAAACCATACTTCGGACTCAGCAACCTACGACACTTCTAACGGTATGGTATAGATGACCGTCAAGTTGCTGAGCTATGTAATGTATGTTTCCATGACAATTTGACCACTGCTAGAAACTAAAACAGATGACCTAAGGATTTTTGACGCTACTCACCCCTATTCCTTGAATCAAGCTCAACAACATAATATTATGAAAGAGGCAGACTTTGAGAAAGCCGCGCGGCCATGTAAATCCTTTATAGCCGCTGCTACATCATTTTTATTGTGTTACGAACCTTATTAGAAACATTAATTGAAACATCAAAATATATTAAATATCTACTACATAATATTATTTGTTTTATTAATGTTAATAAATTGTGTGTATACCTCATTATAAATATGATTATGAATATATCTATATTAATAATATTTTCTGACAGGGGGAGCAAGCAATGCATCTCTTGACAGACGGATTATTCTAAAATTTGTCTAAGTATTACACGACATGTTTCACGCAGCCTTAAATCACTTAAAATACTGAAAGAGCATTTTCGTTATAATGGAATTAACTAAATAATTTTACATGTCCATGTTACACCTGAGACGTGAGTATTGTACAATTAGACAGTCGAATGAGATTCGTATATGCTCAAGAAATGTAAAGTGGTCTCATAACAATTTTTTGTTAACCCTACTTTATGAGTAGATACTATGCGTATACATCCATTCATACTTGAGACATACAATTTCGGTGTCTCATATTGATTTGAGACTGTTCGTGTTACATGCAACACTTGTGTAGGCAAAATATTAGCTAAATACATAGGCTGTGCGACATGGACGGATGGTCTTATTACCATATATACATATACTCATTGCCTTATATCTGTATATGTATGGCAAAATGGGTGAATTAATCTATTGAATTTTTCTATATTCCACATTCGTATGATTTTTTTTCATTTCAATAGAAATATTGGCAGAAATGTTAAAATTTTTACACCAAACAGTTAAAAAACCAAAAGCATTATAAACATAACACACGATACTAAGATTATTCTGTAGAAAAAGACACTCGAATAGAAAGCAAACTCAAGTTTTTATACAACTATGTTTTTCGATTACATGATTGAACACGCGCTTTTTAACGTGAAAAGAAAACTCTTATAAAACTTCAATTACCGTTAAGTGAAATTTTACTGCACAGAACATAAAGCGAATATACGTAACACTTATTTTTATTAAACAATATCCATTTGTATTCCTGCTCTAAAATCAACTCTGTTTTCGTGCACTTAGTCGGTCACATGTATGCTTGTAAGAAAATTATGTTCAATATAATGTTCACAAGTCAGCTATGAAGTACTTCGAACTTGAAGAAAAAAGTTTCCGTGTAATGTACTTCATTGATATCACCAATGATAATGAATGAACACATTTTGATAATTACTAAATGTTTTGGTTTAATCATATCGATGGAAAGATAATAATATAATAATGCAAGGTAATACACGATAGTCTATATATGAATCAAGTCAACATTATGTGTACAATTTTATACATATCGATCCAGTTCCTAATTTTCTTTTAACTAAGTCAATTATCATAACTGCATAATATTTACTATTAAAAGCGTAGCTTTTAAAACATGCATAATATCTATGAAAACTACTAACATCAAGTTGGTTAGGTTTGGTGTCAAGTACGTAGCTATATTTATACCAAACTTTTAGTAGTTCGTGGAAATACTAAAATTTTACCAAGACCAAATGTTCAAATCAAAAATTTGTTTTGAACAGTTCCGTAACAAGCTTGTCCCGGCCGTGAGGTACAGAAGGTGCTACTTACAAGGCCGTACTTAGGAGTCCACTTCGGGAAGGGTAAAATACCAACATAGTGCACGAAAGTGTGCTTCATTGTGCAAAACAATGATCTATTTTAACCCGAAATTAATCCAAAAATTCACGCAGCGCAAAAACTTTTGCTAATTTTGGTAAAATAGCGTATACAATGCAACACATACTCATGAGATTAGGTTCTTCTCTAATCAATTTATGCAAATGAAATTTGATCAATATTTTTTGGAACATGCATGCCGTTGATCCCGGCCGTTTGTTTATGTCTCGGCCGTGAGGACGTTCCACACCACCCATTATGGACGTTACAGTACTGGTTTTAAACATGGCTTATACATTCATACTTTAATTAACAACATCATATTTATAGAGGATTCCACAAGGCTGCTTATGAATCGATTGTAAGAATCCTGTTTGAGACCAAATAAATTACTATTGCAAATCATATGAGGATGGAATCCTCTCACCCATTTTTTCATGTACGAGTCTTCTCCGCGATACCTCCAACTCTTTTTGAAGTTCTTTGCGTATACATGGAGATTTAATGCAGGACGAAGAAAGACATATTGTAGAACAATGTTCATGACAATTAACATGATGAACGAAATGTTGCCATAATATGGGATTCTCCTAAATAATTTTACCTCAGAGTAGTTAAGAATAACTCCCGCAGCAAAAGACAAGCTCAGAAATGTAGGTATCACAAGTACAGCATGGTTATTTATAACGATATTCAAAATCTTTATGATGGTTAGTGCTGATCTTAAAGCTGGACCCAAAGTTTTCATGACACGGTGTCTTTCTGTTTTCGAGAGGGCGAAAACTTGTTCTGGAACCGTTGTAGAAAAATAAAGCATCCAACCATTTGCATACTGAATGTAGAAAATCCCAGTACCAATATAGAATCCCATTGCGTGACTGAAATATGCTATGTAGTAAAAATGCAACGCAATGATGAAGCTATAAAAGAAGTAATTATCTCTAAACTGGTACAAAAATCTGCTTTCTTTCATGATTCTTTGGAATGGGGCAATGTCAGTTAGGGTGGCACAAGCTGCTCCAAATCCAACCATAAAATAGGCTCCCAGAATTATTAGAAACAAAAAGTTTCCAATAAAATCAAATTTTAAGGCTTGAACGATTTTGATGGCCGGAAAGATATCTGTCAAATAAAATTATCAATTTAGTGTTTATCATACATATGTACAACAAAAAGCATTTAATAGAGGTAATAGCATGTTGGACCCTGTAGGTAATTATTTCAACTGATATAGGTAAATATTTTTGAGATATTACCTTTGTGTATAGCGTCGTACTTCAACATCTGTGATCCTGCTTCCAAAATGTCGTCTCCCCATAAAAAATATGACAAGTTAAAACAGAATGTTGCCGAGCATATTAGAAGTAATAAAATGTAGAATAAGATTTGTTCTGTTTGGAAATCGTCAATGGGGTACAATAGCTGAATCAGGAGACGTGTTGCAAAATAAATGATGAGAATTATCGTCATAACGAAACAAATTGCCCAGTTTGTCCATTTCACTTTGCTTTTTGACATGGACATTATTTTATTTTTTCCATCCCATTCCACAGGAAAAAGCGGAAGTATCTTCAAATTCAAAAATCCAAATCGAAGAGTCAAAAGCATACGGTCAGTGAACATGATTAGAATATTATTGAAAAAAGAAACTTTGACGAGTACAATATGTAGATGTTAGTTTTACAATAAAATGTTTCTAACTGGTTCTGTCAGTTTTCTACGCAGTAGGTATTTAAATTATCGGTTGGGATGTTTGCTTTTATACTGTAGTAAGCGATTGGTATTCTGGAAGCATTTTAACATTACTACCTAAACTTAAAACCTGCTGAAATTATTGTGATTCAGTATCCTTAATAAATTATTTACAAAATAGAGATAAAACATACTATACTAGAACATTTTAAATGTCAACAGAAAATACTTGCGAAACTTTAATTCCTTTGAGTGCGGTTTACTATGGAGAACATAGTAAAGAGAATAAAATTATTTATACTGAACAAAAGTACCTTTTATTCCAACTCCAAATGTTTCCCCTTTGGTGTACTAAATTGGTTTAACAGCATGCTTTTAAATTCTCGTTGAAAGAGCATGAAAATATCCAAAATCCATATTATACGTATGATCGCCACGTTGTTGTGCTATGTAATGAAATCAATGTCTTTCCATGATATTTTGAGTGCTGCTGGAAACTAAAACAGATGACCTAGGGATTTTTGACGCTACTCACCCCTGTTCCTAGAATCAAGCTCTACGACATATTATGAAAGATGCAGACAAATTCGTAGAAAGTTCTTTGTGCTATGTAAATCGTTGCATAGTCATTGTCATTACAGAGACATCATATAATATTGTGTTAGGTTATGTACCTTACTAGAAACATTTTATGGAGCATCAAAATATATGAAATATATATTACCTAATATTATTTGGTGTATTAATGTTAATGGATTGTGTTTATACTTCATTAAAAATATTATTATGAATATATTTACATTAATAATATTTTCTGACAGGGGCAGCTTGTATCTCCTGGATATATAAATGCATTTATACCGTCGGATTATTTTCGTTAAAGTATTACATGACATAGTTCACACAGCCTTAAACCACTTACAATACTTAAATAGCATTTTTGTGAGTATGAAATAAACTGCATACTGTTGCAAGTCAATATTACGTAGGAGACGTGAGGATTGTGCAAGTGGACAGTCTAATGAGATTCGTATGCTCAAGAAATGTCAATGATATCATAACAATTTTTTATTTATTAACCCCAGAGTACTTGATAGTAACGGGTACGGAGATACAAGGGTTTTTTGTCCCCGGCCTCGGTACCTCAATGAGTACCGTGTGACGTCACACGGTA
>JAQFYB010005383.1:0-14190 GCA_034694085.1 Pogonognathellus longicornis | reverse complement strand
ATCTAGATTCTGGAAAGGCCAGCACAGCTGGCCTTAAACTTAATTATATTTTGCTTGCATTCATTCCCTTCCCCGCGGAGCGCGGGCACTGATTCACTAGTAGATAAATATTCTTATTCCTAACTAAGGTTTTGTAATCTTTATACAATTTAATACCAAATATATTACACATTATTATCTTCGCTACTCGTTTAATGCGTTGCAATGGTTTATCAACATTATATTATAGTACTATCACTATCTATTGAAGCCCATCTGGAAAGCAATAAATAAATAAGATAATACAACAAGAAAAGAGTTTCAGCTTACTAGTTAGGCAGAAATAATGTAGTTTCAAAGTCTATTTAATAATTTAAAGTGTCTCGCATAAGAATTTAAAGTTATTCAACTTGCGGTTGACTGCGGTAAAGTTGTAAGCGCGAGGCAGCACTTTTATAAAATTTTCTTCAATGTGCATGATTTAATCTATTTGGTAAATTTATTTTATTTGTACAATAGATATACCGACTATATATTAGTTTTTCAAGCATTATACTATAGCTATAATAGTGTATCTACAAACGAAAAATTCAGACAAACACCGCAATGCTTTTTATTCCCCACTGAAAATTTCATGACGAACCCGACAGTGTACAGTCAACTTCATTTCTGATTGGAACGAATATCGCAACGATATCTGTGTGATTGCCATTGACGTTGGCCAAATTTGGTTTCATGTGGGACAACTCAAAACTTTAGGCATTTGTGCTCATTTTCGCCCGACGCGCAAAAAATTGAACAGAGGGGGCAAAGGGGTACTTCATACTCTTCCCCCGAAATCCGGAAAAGACACTATTTAAAAAGAATGAACATAAAAATGAATGAATGTACATAAAATTCGCGCCTAGGTCGAAAATTGGGATTTTATGTACTTTTTTTGTTAAATCGTCTCCGTTTTCCCGATTTCGGGAGGAAGGGGGTTATTGCCCACTCTGGTTACGCTGGACGTGGTTGATACTTTCCTGTTTTACTCACCACCAATTTGTGTTGAGTTTAATTATAATTAGTTCAATTAAAAAATTGACAAAAATGTATCAAATATTTGTACCTGTATGTTGTACATTTCATAATTTATTTTTTGGGAATCGAAATCTGATCTTCAGGTTTAAGATGTGGTTTCATTTATCTGATAAAGTCATTCTTCTATTATATAACTAGCCTTTATTACTTAATGTTCTTATCCACCGGGCTTTCTTGTGTATTCAATAGTGCAATAACGTTCAGTTTATAAAAGTATAACAGTTTATCAATAAAACCCCAATTACACCAATATACATTTCTATTTCTATTAGTTTTTGTAGCATAATTATTTTTTGTCCGTTTTCATTTATTCTTTTTAATACAAAAGCGAGTGTAGACAATTTTCAAATTAAAGTAAGGTAGAACATCAGATAATAAAATTAAACATAAATTTTATTTCTGTTGGTATTGTACTTCTAATGAGTCCAAATTAGTGGAAGGAAATAATATATATATACAGATATATAGTTTTTTGATAAATATATATAATTTTTTTTAATAAATTGATTTGATTATTGTGTGCTAGATTTGTGTTTACACTATTCAATATCAGCGTGTAAGCAAAGTATCTAGAACTTGAACTGGTAGTGTTAGGTTGAAATGTCTGAGACGTATCATCGTAGGACTAGTAAGGCGGAATTCACGTATATTCTGACGATTATGACTTTATGGTATTATCCAACAAACGGAATTGTTATTGGGTGGAGTGTTATAATGTAACCCGGTTTAGTGAATTATGGTGATCAAATTGTCTGTTTCCCTATTTCGTCAAAAGTCGTCATGAAATTTTTGTTGGGGTTATTATAATAATTTTAATAGTCTGAATTCCAGATGAAGATATTTAATACGTAATAGGATAAATGCTTCTTCAATTACACTTAAATTTTTTGGGATCGTGTAGTGTAGTGTATACATTCGAAGCGTCATGTCCACCAAACACAGTATTGTGAATTTGAAAATTTTTACAAAATGGTGCTACTTTATCGGTTGTGTTCCTTTTACTTGGGATGCTCTCTCAGAGAAACTGGTTATTCCAAAGAGGTCAACGAGTCGATTGAAATGGTTGTTCACAAGTAGCGTAAATCTCTTCTACACGGTGTACCTGGTGGTTCTTCTCATTTCTAGAATGAGTTCACAGAGTGAAGCCTACGAGTTCAACATAATATTCATGGCAATGATGGGTTTTTCAATTGGCACCATTTTCACTGTAAACATGCTCGTAAAATACAGCGAAATGATTCTTTTCACAAATAGCTTCATGAGCTTCAGCCGATGGTTTTCAGGTACCTAATAAACTCCTCGTTAATATATTCTTCTATTTCAATTTATTACAATTACTATAACTTATGAAGGTCTTTAATTCTCTATGGAAAAACCGGTTTTCATAGTAATTAAAGTTTTTTTCAAACTGCACCGAATTCGCGCGATAATATTTTTTACAATTTTTGACCCTTTTATTGTTACCGTAAATAACATGCTTTTAAAAAACGTTATCATTATTGGGAGGCCCTTAGCTTTAGAAGCTCAGGCTTTAGAATGAGATAATACGATTCATGTTATGCACACGTTCTATTTACTACATGTTGCTGATAATTTTCATTGTCTTTTCATCAGCCACCAACTACAAAGTTTCCAAAGGGAGGATAACGAGTCCAATTGATACAATGATGAGCTTGATGATTTGGTCTGCATTAACAAACCCCATCGGAATTACAAATATGTTGTATTATTTCTACAATCCATACAGAGATGTATGCATAACGTACTTTCTCGTCCCAACTCAGTACTACAGATGGTTTGTGATACTGCCTTCGGGATTTTGCTTTCTGTGGATCATTTATAACTCAACGGCTCTCTGTGTGTACCACCTTTTGATCGCCACCAACTGCTCACTACTCTGCTACGAAATATTGGTCAAGGAAACAAAGTTCGTACAATACCTGATAGGTACTGTTCAATTTACATATAATATTATTATTTATCACACTATTAGATTTAAAGTATTTATACTAATCATTTTAATAGTTTTATAAAATTTAGAACAACGATTCCATAATTTTTTTTATTCAGTAAATGAATTAAATAAATCAATGCAAAAATGATTAAAGTAAGCATAATATAATGTAAATCAGGAAGATGTTGTTGTGAATGAATAAATTAATTTTGCTGAACAAGGTTTAAAAAGCGCCAGCAAATGTTTCGTAAATTATGTTAGTCCATCATGTCAATCTTTTATGAGCTTGGGAATACACGGAAACATTTGTATTAGCCTTTTAAACAATGTGTAATTCAAATAAATTGTATTAACAGATTCGGGGAGAAGTCATACAAGACGAAGGATGACTTGAGAACCGCGCGAGGAATTAAGAGGATTCACAATTCTTTCTTTGTCATTGCGGCACTTGCCGACAATGTCTTTAGAGCTGTACTAATGCCTTTGTCATTACAAGTGACACGAACGATTCTCGTCTTCAATTACATTCTCATCAAACATCAGAAAACATTGAGTCCTATCGAATTCTCTGTTTTTTTGGCAGTCGATATCACTTTGTTATTTAGTTGGTGTCTTAATCTCACTCTGGGTGCACAGGTCCACGAAATTGCAGAGATGAACCATAACGCCATGGTCATGGGCGTACCGAGGGGGGAGGCTTACGGGCTTAAGCCTCCCCCAGGATTTCTAAATTTACACTAGATATTATTAGTATTTTTAATGAGCATGATAATATTATAGGCAATCGATCAATATATAAATACACTTGTGTTTCTCACCAATACTTGTAGCATAAATCCTGAAAAATAGATTATTTTCCCAGAGAATTATCAAAAATCGTGAAAATTTTTGCGCTACGCGCGTATTTTTTGATCATTTTTCCCAATTTTCCTCAAATGTATCATGCAAAAATTGATAAATTGTTCATATTTCATATGGGTAATAACATTTTGCCATGCATCTCCAGCTAGCCTCCCCCAAAGAGAAATCCTGGGTACGGCCCTGGCCATGGTGATGCACAACTGGGGCAACAGAAAACCAATTTTGAAATGAAGAAATTCTTCGCAGCTCGAAGAGTTTACAGCGCCAAAATTGGGAATTTCACGGAAATAAATCAGAATACTGTGGCGGAATGCGTCACTACGCTCATAATTGGTACTACAAGAATCCTTCTAACTTTTAATTCGGCTTTCCAGTTCTTGTAGATATAATAAAAATGAAAGGTCGTTCACGCTACATATAATTAAGAAGATATAACTAAATAATCATACTTGCCTCCCATTTCCAGCGAATTTCAAATTTCATCAGTCAAAACCGAGCGATAGGACTAACTATGCATTAAAGAGTGTAAGCAATGAATGAGACACACTGTATTAAGGGCTAGCCTAGTTTGATGAATGAAATGAATGATGAATTGATGAATAGAGCGCCATATCTGATGCTGCTCTGCAACCCTTGTAGTCTATACCGTGTGAATTTTCTTTCATGACGCATGAAAATATTTCAAAATTAATGAAAATATTTTATAATTAATGAAAATATTTTAAGGTTAATTAAAATGATGAATCTAATATAAGATATATATTAGGTAGGATGTGTGTGTGTACGATTGGATATTAGTTTTAAAATAAATTGCGACCCTAAACTTAATTATTTGTACAATATACAGTTTTGATTGTTGGTTATAATAAATAATAATTCTCAAATTTTTCTGTTAATGGACAATATATTGTAGTAAATATTTTATTTTATTACCAATTAACTCCTACTTTATTATTTGTTTAACAAAATGAGAATTATAACACCTAACAACAAATATTTTATATTAAGAAACAGTGAAAAATTTATTTATTTAATATACAATCATTTATTACCAACTATGCGCTCATTGATATAAACATATAACAGTCAATAATGATTGAAATTATTGCCATTTATTTTGACATAATTTAAAACAATTGAATAATACTTTCAGGCTTATGCCTTAGTATGTAATATTATTTAAGATACAAAGTAAAAAATTAGTAAAAGGAATGTCGGAATGAATTTGAGCAAAATTGGAGAAATTGAAAGAAGATCGGGAAGGAGTGAATTTTATTTCATTCTGGGAATTTTATTTTTCGCCCCGAATTTTTAATGCAAGCTGGATATCCCTTGGCATAACAGTCACCCGTTTGGCATGAATGGCGCACAAATTGGAGTCTTCTAACAAGTTTGTCAAATAAAACTCCGCTGATTCTTGAAGAGCTTCCACAGCTATTGGGCTCAATTGCATGTACGAGTGGTGCTCCTGTACGATTTCCTTAATTTAAAAATACAAAATTTGGATTATTTAATTGAAGTCAAAATTTTATTGATGATTAAAGATTTTCTAATTGTAAGTTGATTGTTATCGTACTTTAATAAGTCTTGTAAAAGGTGCTTTGCAAATTAGCAAAGCAGTACTTTTTTGATACTTTCGTATCTCCCGTAATGCTGTCGTATCCGGTCTATAACGGCGTTTAGCATTTTGTTTTAGCAATTCAGGGCGGGGTTTCTTAACAGGAACAGTCGCCACTTCATAATTTGCCGGCTAAATTTACATATAAAATACCATTACTTAGTAATTTAACATAAAAAAACAGTCGCATTAAAATTGTTAATATAAATAAATAAATTCTATTTGATTCCATTGTAGTGAGTTGTAGGTACCTACCTTCAAATGTTGACCAGTCGTCCACTTTGCGAGAGCCATTATCAATATTTAATCGAGAAAAAAAGTTGCTACAGTAGTATTATAATCGTAGAGTATAATTTGATTGCTGACATTAACTATAGAGAGGACACAAATGAATTGCACTTTTTCACTGATGAACGAGAAATAACTTGCGACTTACAATGATTGATGATAATTGAAAAGAGCAACAATAACGTCTTAACTGTGAGTTTAAATGATTGCAATTGAATAAAAAAGAGATTGAATTTAATCTAGAACAGAAAAGGACGCTAACAAAGTACGCAGGACACCGTACACGCATTTCATTGGCTGATCCCTATAAGTTTATGAGCACTACACAAAGTGGCCAGATTAATACACGAAGGGTCCAGATTAATACACGGAGGGTCCAGATTAATACACGGAGGGTCCAGATTAATACACGGAGGGTCCAGATTAATACACGGAGGGTCCAGATTAATACACGGGGGGTCCAGATTAATACACGGAGGGTCCAGACTAATACACGGGGGGTCCAGATTAATACACGGAGGGTCCAGACTAATACACGGGGGGTCCAGAATAATACACGGAGGGTCCAGATTAATACACGGAAGATCCAGATTACTGCACAGGAGGTCCAGATTAATGGAAGGGGAGTCCAGATTAATGCAAGTGGAGTCCAGATTAATGCAATGGGAGTCCAGATTAATGCAAGTGGAGTCCAGATTAATTCAAGGGCAGTCCAGATTAATGCAAGGGGAGTCCAGATTAATGCAAGGGGGTCCAGATTAATGCAAGGGGAGTCCAGATTAATGCAAGGGGAGTCCAGATTAATGCAAGGGGAGTCCAGAATAATGCAAGGGGAGCCCAGATTAATGCAAGTGGAGTCCATATTAATGCAAAAGGAGTCCAGATTAATGCAAGGGGAGTCCATATTAATGCAAAAGGAGTCCAGATTAATGCAAGGGGAGTCCAGATTAATGCAAGGGGAGTGCAGATTAATGAAAGGGGAATGCAGATTAATGCAAGGGGAGTGCAGAATAATGCAAGGGGAGTGCAGATTAATGCAAGGGGAGTGCAGATTAATGCAAGGGGAGTGAAGATTAATGAAAGGGGAGTCCAGAGTAATACAAAGGGGGTCCAGATTAATGCATAAAGGGTCAACTAAAACACGGGGTACACTGTAGTACACAGGGAGTTAAGTAGTAGGGTTAACACACAATATTGTCAACAAGTTGCAATTTAATGCATTTTTTGCATAAGAAGTAATTACAGGACTTCACCCAAGACAAATTAGAACATATTAGGTGCTGCCAAGAAGGACACATATTTAACACAAAATTAACACAAAAATTGATCTCCCAGATGAGAGTTATTGGCACTAATTATGTTTGGATTTATCCCCCCTGTGTATTGATCTATACCCCATGTGTGTTTATCTGTACCCCCTGTGTGCTGATCTATACCCCCTGTGTGCTGATCTATACCCCCCGTGTGTTGATATATACACCATGTGTGTTGATCTACACACTTTGTGTGTTATTGTATACCCCTTATGTGTTGATCTATACCCCCTGTGTTTTCAAGTGATGTACAATAATGCACGGGGGTCCACAATAATACACAGGGGCTTCACATTACTACATGGGGTCCACATTAATACACAGGGGCTCCAAAACAATGCATGGGGTCCACAATGATACACAGGGGCTTCAAAATAATACACATGGGGCTCCAAAAAATACACAGGGGCTCCAAAATATTACACAGGGGCTCCACAATAATACACTACGGCTCCACAATAATACACTAGGGCTCCACAATAATACACTAGGGCTCCACAATAATACACTAGAGCTCCACAATAATACACCAGGGCTCCACAATAATACACTAGGGCTCCACAATAATACACTAGGGCTCCATAATAATACACAAGGGCCCCAAAGTAATGCACGGGGGTCCAAAACAATACACAGGGGCTCCAAAATAATACACAAGGGCTCCACAATAATACACTAGGGCTCCACAATAATACACAAGGGCTCCACTGTAATACACGGGGGTTCACAATAATATGATAATACAATTATTGTTAGCTTCTTCCAGATTTGATCATTGATATCGCCAAGTAATAAATATTTTGGAATGTTGGATGTGTACCTGTTGCTCTTGAATCTGAATTTCTGATAGTTTTAAAATTCTTTCAGTAATGGAATGTGTTCAATTCAATTTGCTTACTATGGAATATACTCTTATTTATCAAAGTGACCTGTATCCTGACAACCTAATTGAGGGCTTTAATGGACAGAATGAGGGCCAGTAGGCAACAGTCTAACTTTGTTGTACCTAATTATAATTATACATTGTTTACACAGTCCTTTGAATTCAGATATATTTCATTTGGAATGGGTTACCCTCCTCAATTAAAACAGCAAATACCATGTGTGTTTTAAGAAGCTGTTATGTGCACACATAAAAAATTCACGTTCTCCTTGACGTGGTGCCTGCGAATTCTAGGCTTTATACAAATTATTTTTCTGTTTAGTTATTGTACGTAATGAATTCATAATTTAAGGTTTATAATGTACTATTTATTACTTAATATTATATTATTCATGCTAACTTGACTTGTGTGTTAATTTCTATTTGTATTTAATTTAACAGCTTTAAGCTACTCGTGTGTATTTTGTAACAAACTGTATAGTCATAAATAATGTCATCTGCGGTAGATCAACTCGAAAGGGCTGAGTATGTATTCGACAATAAACGATTTGATTACAACCAAGAAAATTTCGACAATAATATTGCAATATCCCTGTATACATTTATGACCCTATAAACTTACTGATAGTTGAACGAGAAACTATGGTAGTACAAGAAAACCTACCGATTGAAGAGGAAAATAAGAAGGACGGTGCACCTAAAATTTACAAACCGCTAACAAGAATAAAGAAAAAGAAGCAATGTAAAGCCTGTGGTAGGTACTCATAAACTAGATTAAATATCAGTAGCGTATTTAGGATTTTGAAATATACGTGATAGCATTTGTGGATTTGGAATTAATTAGATGAGTTGTTTGCGCACTGAAAGGGACTTAAGCGTCACATGCAAGATATGCACGGTTAGATGGCGCTCTATTCATCAATTTATCATTCATTCATCAAACTAGTATTATATAGAATAATACATTTTAGTAACTCGTACAGTGACCCAACTATCAATTCGGACCGCTATGCAAGAAAAGTGAAGATTAAAGTGAGGTGCAATTTTGTTTAGATTTTGTGTACTTTTAAGGCAAAAATAACAAGTTTTGGAAGATGGTTTAATTATTTAATTATTTTATGCATATTAATAGTCTTAAAATCCAGAATGAATATCAGGTTGAAGCTATGGATGATTGACAGCTACTAATTGTAATTTTCTGTAGTATATGCAAATAATGTAAAAGAGATATGATGAGACACAAAGTAACATAATAGATATATACATCATAGTATAGACTTATTATGTAAATTATTGTATAATGCGACACACTTGACATTAATAATTGCATTCATTCTCAAATGTCATGTGTACAATTCTTTCACACATCAACGGTCTAGAAATAAATATTAATTATATTGAACTGTGCATTTACACAATAAAGGTGCTTTAAAATAAAAGTCTACTGAAATCATAGTAATCTTAAATGATTAATTCATTAGCTTGTCTCTCTGTAATTGTAACGTTTTATACTTTTTACATGCGTACGTGTTTAATGCGACATGAAATAAATATCACAATTCACAATTATTTTTATGTCATTATAACTATAACCAGGGGCCGCGAAAGATGTTTCAGAGCGAGGGTGGACATAAGTGAAAAATCACGAAAAATCATTTTTACATATTCCATGGCCGTATCTAGGATTGCAGTCCCAGTGGGGCAAAATCCCATCAGGAGGAGAATAACTGTTGCACAGCTTCAGAGCAGCCAATACAGTACTGCTTTGTTGAAGTTAATTTTATGTCATTACAACTCATACATAACAATATTTGAAAATCCGCATCCTGATTATACTACTACTATTATTTAAAGGGGGAGGCGGGAGACCAGCAGAGAAGAGAACACACACCACATTTTGCTCTCGCGTTTTAAATTATTTTTTAACTAAACAAGTGCGGTTTTCATCAAATTTATAACTCAAAATCACCCAGATAATCCTTTTTACCCGAATCCCATCGAAAACCGAGTGAAGAGTGAGTATTTGCGGTGAAATTAGAAGTTTATTGAAATCTGAAAAATTGGTTATTTTACTTCACAAATGGAATCCCAAGGTCAACAGACTATAGAGAATCATATGATGAAAATAGGCATGGCTAACGAAGAAGACCCGTTTAAATCAAATACTGCAAGGAACATATGGGCAGCTAAACTGGACAAATATAGAAAAAGTCCTCAGGATGGCCAATCAACAAATCAACCGGCACTTAAAAAAAGAGGTCGGGAAGATGAAAAAGCTATCCTAATTATGACAGAAAATTTCAATCTTCCTGACTTTAAACAACAGGATGAAGCCAAATTAAATTTGGGGATTTTTAAAGAGGGTCTCAATGTTATATTAGGTCCTCTTAACGCAATTCGAGTGGAAGTAGCGAAAGCAATAAGCACCGTACAAAATTGTGAAAAACTGGAAGCAGAAGTAGAAGAACTCAAAACTACAATCCATTGTTTACAGGACGAAATAGATGAAATAAAAAATGAATCGCAGTTATCCGAAGCGTTTAGAAAACAAAAAAAACATCATCATAACAGGACTACAAAAGAAAGACAAAACCCGGTTACGTGAACGTGATTTGGAAGGCTTCTTTTGGCAAATCCTCAAAATTCGGGTCAATGTAGACGCAATAGTGCAATTAAAAAGTATCAACCCCAACATTACAAGAGTGCTAGTGTCAATGCAAACAATTCGTGGTAAACAGTCGATTTTCGAGAACACGTACCGACTCAAAAAATTCAATGAAAATCGCAATCAAGTCAACAAAGTATACATCTCAGAGGACCTGACGAAGAAAGAAGCAAAGCGCAGAAAAATCATGGTAGAGAAAATGAGAGAAACAAAAACAGAAGGCAAAAAAGCGAACATAGCTGGGAGGACTCTAGTCGTTGAAAATCAACCATTTATTCTTGACAAGGAGGATAATCTAGTTCCAGGCCCACAGCGCTTTAACTTGCAACCCTCACAATGAAATCACGTCGAGTCTTCCCTTGTATCCAACTTGTCTAATGAATCCTTACCAAAAAAATATCATAATCCTAATTCTCAAAAAAATATCAGTGCTCTATTTTGGAACTGCAATGGCCTTTCCAATTTCTTTAGTTTAAACAAAGAAGAAAAATTAGAAATTTCAAAAAATGACTTTATTTGCCTGTGTGAAACATGGGAAACTTCTGCTGGTCTCTCGCTTCATCCCCCTTCAATAATTTTAAGACCTTGTGCAGCCCGGCTGTTAAGGACAAGCAAAAGGTTCGAGCAAGTGGTGGACTGGCAATATTAGTAAATCAAAGTAAGTTAGATATTGTAAATATTATAGAATATACTGACATGTGGTCAATAATAATGGTTAAAGAGAAAACAATCAAAAATCAATTTGTTATAATTAATGTTTATTTAAATCCGACAAGGGATATTGATATGGTCATGGACTTGCTAGAGGAATCGATAATTGATATTATGCACCGTCGCAATAACATGAAAATAATTATGCTGGGGGATTTTAACTCCCGAATAGGTAAGTATGGTTTCTGTGATAAAAATATTTGGTCTAATACTAATATAATGGAATATCAAAACTCTAGGGACTCAAAGGTTGACTCGAGAGGCAAAAAGCTTTGTAACAGAATTGAAAACATGGTTTTCACGATATTAAATGGCAGAACTGTATCCGATCAACACGGTGATTTTACATTCGTAGGAACTCAAGGTAAAAGTGATTGATTTGGTATGTGTGAACAATAATTTTGCGGAAGAGGTGATAGACTTTACGATAATAGACGAAGTAGGCCTCTCAGACCATAATATCTGTCAAGTAAAGCTATTAAGTCGTGATGATCTCACTAGCCAAAAAAACCCACGAGTCGGAAGTAAAATTATTTTGGGACATTAATAAAAAAGAAATTATGTACAACAGTTAGAAAAAACATCTGAAGTAGTAGTTGAGGAAAAGGAGAATGTGGACAATGTATATAACAGAATTACAGGGAAAATTATCAATACGGCTGATCTATGCGGCATGAAGAAAAAAATGCCAGTACAAAAAGAGCTTAATAGCCGAAACCAAATTTGGTATGATGAGGAGTGTAAAAACATAAAGCACAAATATAAGAGCGCTAGAAAAATTTGTAGGTACAACAATTTTCAATCAATATTTCTTAAAAACGCTCAAGCGGTTAAAAGCAAATGAAGTCCCTGTATAAAAGGAAAAAGGCTGAACACACCGCTTTAATCAAAAAGAAACTTTCGAATTTGAAGAATACGAAGAGTTTTGGAAGACGGTAAATTCGTTTAGACGCAGGAAAGCACAAAGCAATGCAGTCTGTAAAGCCGAGTGGAAAAACTTTTATGACACAGTAATGCAACCAGTATGTATGACGACAATAAATATTCCAGAGTTAATAGTAGAAGACATGGACAAAGAAATTACATATGAAGAAGTAGAAAAATCTTTGAACTCATTGAAAAACAATAAAACCCCAGGCACAGATATAATTAAAAATGAATTTCTGAAAGCCTTACCTGCATTAATGATCAGCCAACTCCTATTGTTGTTTAATCTAATTTTTAACTCTGGAATGTTGCCTATAAAATGGTTTGAGGTCCAGGTGGTATTGTTGATCAAGAAAGGGGACCCACGCAATCCGCAAAATTATAGAGGTATCTCGCTCTTGAACACCACACTCAAATTATGTTAAATAGATTAAGCAATTGGTCCGACAAAAATAAAATTCTGCCAGAAGAGCAAGGTGGTTTCCGCAAAGGAAGGGGTTGCGAAGATCAGATATTTACTCTAAATGGTGTAATTCAATATAAACTTAATTACAGAAAAAGTGTAGTGTTTGCGGCTTTCGTTGACTTTGAACGGGCGTTTGACTCTGTGAACCACAATTTGCTCTGGAAGACACTGATCTATCTAGGCGTCAGTTCAAGGTTCATTAGATTTATGCAAACCCTTTACGCGAATTCGGTAATGGTAGTGAAAGCTGAAGATGGTAAAACCAAACCAATGGAAATTACGCAAGGAGTATTACAAGGGGAACTATCTTCACCAATATTGTTCTGTCCATTTATTCACGACATTGTAAAATTATTTAATAACAGTTGTTTATCACCTGTGATGTTAAGTATAGAGAAAGGAATACACGTGCTAATGTACGCAGACGATTTGGTTTTGTTAGCTCCCTCAGCGAGATTATTGCAATTAATACTGAATTTACTCCAAAAATATTGCGAGAGTAGACAATTAAAAGTAAATATTGCTAAGACCAAGGTTTTAATTTTTAATAAGCAAGGAAGGTCCAAAAAGGAGATGTACACATTCTGATATGATAATCAACAAATTGAAATTGTAAACACGTTTAGTTATCTAGGGGGGTATTTGCCTCATCAGGGGTTTTTCGAAAAGCAGATGAAGATTTTCGCAGGAGGGCTAACTCACAACTAGGAACTGTATGGGACATAACGACGCGCTCGAAAATGGACAGCTGGGACTCACGAATGCGTATCTTTGACTCAATTGTGCATTCCTCTTTACTATACACCAGTGCAATTTGGGAATTACAATACGGAAGCATAATAGAGACAGTTCAACTACAATTTCTAAAAGAGCTCCTAAAGCTCCCAATGAACACAGCAGACTATGCAGTTCGTCTAGAAACAGGAAGAATCAAGACGTGGATGCATGTGCTTAAATATGCATTGAATCTGTGGAGTAAAATAATTAGAATGCAGGACGATAGGTAACCAAAACAATATTTGATACGCTTTACCCAAAGCCGGCCATGGCGAAATACGTAACGGCCAAAATCCTCGTCTGGAAGCTATTTTGTCTTTCGCGCAGACCTCATCCAATGGTGGGAAAAATTTGCCCGCGCAAAAGAATTCTAAGCGGAAGGCTAAAGTACACTAGGCTTTAAATGCATTGCAATTTCCTATGTCATAAAAAGTGTGTGCGAACTGGACTGGGATAGTGAATGTATGATGTTTACATTGATTTAAGAACTCACAATAGCCATACCCGTTCGCAGACCGACCGGAATTTTTACATGCAGTTGATTTTATTAAAATGAAATCCCAGCTAACAAAAATTCCAGCTGCACAAAACAGTTTTAGGGGTAACTTTTATTGACGGTTTCGATGGAAATGATTAAAAATTAATTTGTACAATTTGAAATTTCATTT
>JAQFYB010005382.1:0-14191 GCA_034694085.1 Pogonognathellus longicornis | reverse complement strand
CGCGCGAATTTGATGTATTTTAGACTGATTTTGGCCTAAAATTGCTCAAATTTTTCGCGCTTCGCGCGATATTAGACCTATGGTCTGTAGTTCAATCTACCACCTTAGGCAGGGGTTATTACAGCTGCTGGATATTAGGAAGACGAATTGTTATAGAGAATTATAAGGGTTGGTTTCGTGTGCAAATTTTGCACCCGAACCATACAGACTGCGGACTCCGTACCAGTTCCTTCTATCATCAAAAATGTGCAGAAACCACTTTCCGTATAATTCCATATAGCAGTTCTACTAACTCCTGTCATCTGACTCGTAATACCACAGAGGTAGAAGAATGTGTACACTGCAGACCATAGTATTAGACACTATTGTGCATCATGTTGTATTTTGCCCCCTCCGAAATGGAATCCTAGATACAGCCTTGTGATGTAACAAAATTTGTAGAGAATTGGATAAGTTATGTCGTGTCTTTCTCCTCAAATGCAAATGGTGTAAGAATTTGCTTTACTCACGTTTTCCTCATTCGTTCTGTGATTCTGTGTACCTTCGTCTTCGTGCTACACCATATTTCATTTTTATGAGTTTACCTTTAACCTAACTAACCTTTAAAACTACTAGATATTTTAAAATGTAAATTATTTGACATCATAAGCATGGCGGGAATAAATAAATGGTTTTATTTTCAGAGAAAAGTGATTAGGTGTATGAGTTTAACCTCAACAGACAAAAGATTTTAGGTTATTTGTGTTTTTTGTTACTTTAGACTTTAGAGATGGAAAGACCGCGTTTTAAACTTGTTTGACGATTTAGGTAAAATCAAGGAAAGTGAAGTAGATTGGTGATGGATTATGTAGGGGAACGAATTTCACCGAACCACTTCGAGCGCCAATTAAAAAAATACAATATTCCGCGTGTTGTGAGTGAGACATGATTGAAGCGATTATGATCATGGTATTATGGCATTGGCTATACTGATATAATCCCAGCGAATCGGACATCGGAATCAAGTTTCATAATTCCACTAACCAATGAAATTAATTTTTTACAATTCTCAAGTCAAACTCCAAACAGCCCTTGATTCCTTTCTAAGGACGAAAATTCATTGTTCAACCCTTTTACTCATAGCTTTATCAAATTTCATATCATTGTAATAGATTGCGTTAATGTTAGTGTTTTTGATGGTTTTGATGAAACTGATGAAAAATCTACACATAATTTAAGCAATCGCATTTGGAATTGTTGGCCCAGAAGTTATAATTAAATGAGGTTTTTGGATTTTTCAGGTAATGGTTTTTTAAATGATTGAGCTGAATTTATATCTGTAAAAACCTGTTTTTAATTTTGATCAAAAATATTATTATGGTAAATACTAAATACAACATACAAAATAATATTATGAAGTATAGTTATTTTATTTTTTATCAAGGTTTGCATGAAAATGATTAATAAAGATTGGTATCATGATATTCTTCAAAGAAGTAGTCGTAATACTTATAAATAACGTACCCAATTGACAAACCTTATTTAACCCTTTACTTAGTACTTTGAATTACTCACAGAATTATAGTGGTGTATTATACTTCGGTGTACTGTATTGAAGGGTTGCAGGAGTAGTTTCGGGTACTGTGCGGCAAACCGTACCTACTTCTGAATTCGATTTTCTTGTCCAATATTGTTCAAAGTTCAAAGTTCAAAGTTCGTTTTTATTAATGTGTCTATTATAGCCATTTGCATGAACAGTCTTTATCTGTCCCTTGGTCACTTGGTTTGTCCTCTGGAACCGATCAAAGTGTCATGGAATCCCATGTAAATACATGGGATTTGTACATGTTTTTCTTCTTGTACTCGTAATATTACGAGTACAAGAAGTACAAGAAGAAAAACATCTACCATTTGACCCCCAAGAATGGGTCATGGTAGTGAATGGTAGAGGAAAATGATGTTTCCGTTTGCCTCAGAAGTAAAATGGTGAAGTAAAAGTTCGAAGATCGAGAGGTCACGAAGGTCCTTGACCTTAGTCTTCTACAGAATTGGCTGAATTTTTTATGTCATTGAGAAAACAAATAAGGAACAAAAATGCTTGTTTGCCCCAAGTCTCCAAGGTTACTAGAATAATATATCTGAGAAGGTTTGGCCTATTTTTGACGATATGAGACTCTAGAGTGTGACGTCACAGGTAGATGAATAGTGGTTTTATACACGTTTTTTTGAAATTTCTTTCGATTTTTTTAACGCGATTGAGAGTAAAATCTAACTTTAATAACAGTAATATTTGACTTTTGTCACAATAATATTTGACATGGAGGACTCATGAGTAATTAACAATATGCATGAAAATACTATGTGGTGCATAGCAACCCCCTAAGTCTCTCTACCTTCTACGTCACACTCGTCGCCCAACCACCCTTTGTTGTGATATTCTGCTTCTTATTAAGGATTGTCCACACGTTGCCAAGTCTCTATGTTGTATGGTTAGGACTTAGGACGCTTACCTGCTTGTTCGGCTTGGTGGTTATAACATTCAATTCTAACTATCAGCCGTCCTGAGATTGAATCCCTGTTCAGCCACTGCGCACTGGTATATTTCACGGGAATATCTTAGATGTTCTTAGTATAGAACTGCCACTGGTGCTACTCTATACGTTTGCAATCGCGTATATTGAGTCATGACCGACAAGACTATGACAGGCAGAGATTATATCTAATTAGTCTATCTTTCTGTGATGATTAGCATACACAGAGAATGTATAATATGATCATTGACTGTGCTACCCATGCTCAAGCTTAGCGTGCGATAAGCTTTGTGACGGTAGTCTGTCAGGTTCATAATAATAATGTCGAAAGACAGTGAAAAAATCAGTTTATTCAAACGGACCTTAATGGTTTGAGGATAGAATGCCTTATCTACTATAGATAAGGGGACCCTGCAACTAACACACACACACATGGTTAATGCGCTAGAATAAATCAAAGTTCACTCACACTAACAACTCGGTGTCTTGAGATTGACATTCTTTTTTAATTTTCAATTTCGAGATTTCGTTTAAACTTTTGAAAAAAATTATTTATTTTTACATATTAATTACTCATCGCCTATATTAAATAATTCTACCAGCAAGGCATCAGTTTGCAGATTTTCATGAAAAGTATACATAATTGTTACGTTTGAAGACGATTACGCACAACTGGAAGAAATCCTTCGGACACCCTCAATCAGGCAACCAATCCTTCAAAGACAAAATCCATTAGATTGATATACTGATTTAGAGATTGTAAAGAGGTTCAGATTTTGTAAACAGTCGATACAAAACCTTCTGGAAATGCTAAGTGACACAAAATTAATGGGAATGAATAGTTTGAAAGTAACTAATATCGCTCCCCGTCTACAACTTTTAGTAGCCCTACGGTTTTATGCCACAGGAAACTTCCAAATTTCCAACGGAAATCATCATAAAATTAGCCAGCAATCAGTTTCTAAAATTATCAAGAATGTTTCGACAGCCATAACATCTTTACGAAAAACTTATATAAAATATCCTACCTTCGCCGAAGCTGAAGCTATACGCTCAGAATTTACTCTGATTGCAGAATTCCCAGGTACAATTATTTTTAGCACTCAAAATTATGAAATATATGGTTTTAATAATATTAACATACTAAGGGGGTGAAAAATAAATTATAATTAAATTATAATCATTAGGTGTAGTTGGAGCACTGGACTGTACTCATATTAAAGTTCACTCGACTGGAGGAACGAATGCAGAGCTTTATCGCAACCGTAAAGGAGTATTCTCCATTAATGTGCAAGCTGTCTGTGACGCTCATTTACGCTTCACTAATTGTGTAGCACGATGGCCTGGCTCTGTTCACGACAGTCGAATCTTTAATTCTTCCTTATTGAGAGCACAATTGGGAGAAGCAAAAGTTCCTGGAATTCTTTTAGGAGACGGTGCATATCCTTGTTTGAGATTTCTGATGACACCATATGCAGAGAAAAAGTAAATAGTATCTCTATACAATTGTATTTGTATCCTTTATATACTATTAAATTATTATTAATATAATTCATTGCATTTCTCCTTTTACAGATACAATAGATCACAGATAACTTGTATAGATAAACTATATAGAGAGCATTTGAAGTACTGAAACGACGATTTAATTGTGTTAAGGGCGAACTGCGAACAAAATTACCGACTAGTTTATCAATTATTGTAGCATGCTTCGTCCTTTACAATTATGCTATCCAATGCAACATGGATATCGAACCCTTTGTAGATGCCGATGATTTAAATGAAGAATTGGAAGACCCAAATCGAGTAATAAACTCGACATGCAGCGGGTTAGCGATGCGTCGTACATTAATCATCACCTAATTTACAAAATAGTGTTAATGTCTGGTTATTACTTCTATATCAATGTTATTAAGATTAAAGTTCCGGTTTAATGTTGTTAAAGTAGTTGATTATTGTTATGAATAATTAATAGTACATATTGAATATAGTTTATATTTATACAAGCCAGTCGATCAATAAATAATTAAAATTGTTGTTGCTGTTACGGTATCATTGTTAACGACTTGCTTTATTTGTATGATTCAGACTCAGAGTTTTCATGAACCCTTCCGCTGTTCCACTTTTTACATATAATATGCTTCAATCTATATTTATTATTGGCATTTCAAAATGTGGTTTGGATTCATTCTGTTTCCCAATAAATTACACTCACACTCCCTCCATCTACATATATTCATAATGCGACTAAGAGCTACAGTTGATAATGATATTATGAGTGACTGGTGTTATGATATGTTGGTAGCATAAATATGTGTGAATTAGGCTGAGTTGTTATGGAGGAGGATTGGGGATGGTTTTGTTTGTTGTGGTGGGTGGAGGGAAAATGGTGAAGGATGTTGTTGATGTTGTGGAGGAGAATGGTGGGCAATGGGATCGGTGGTTTTTGGTGTTGTGGAGGATGGAGGAGAAATGGGGAAGAATGTTGTTGGTGTTGCGGAGGACAATGGAAGAGAAATATGGGATTGGACTTCATGAGAGTTCATTTTTTCTTCAATTGTTCTCCAGTTCTTTTGAATGTAGTTACTTTATTGTAAAGCTTGGCTATGTCTTCCCATGCTTCTTTCTTCTTGACATTAATCCAAGCTTGAGTTTTCTTGTTTTCGACAATATTTTTATACTTTTCAACCAGCTGCACTACTAAATTTTCCTCAAAGGGGAGGTAGTTCACTTTTTGTGTCGTGTTACCATTTACAATTTTAGTCTCCATTTCTAAATTATTCCAACTAAAATTTCTTGGCACAGGCTGTACAAAAACTACAAAACGAACGAAGTTGCAATATTCCAAAATGTTTTCAACTCTAAAATATAAACACTAAATTAATCTAAAAGTATGTAATATTTCTAATATTTTAGTTTTAATTTTCATGTACAAGGACAAAAGGAACGGTCAAGATTTAAATTAGCGCGCTAATTTTAGTACTTAGGACTGACCTGAGTCCTGCTTTTGCTTTTCTTATCAAGATTTGTATCTTGAGTACTTCTTTCCCAAGAGATACCCAAGATCGTTTACATGGTAGCGAATAATAATAAGATCCGGACTGATCTTAAGTTCTAAGTATGTAAGAGCGTCATTGTCCTCATTCTTAAGTCAAGGACGAGGATTATGTTCATGGTATGGCAGTAAGATATCAAGGATTGGAATTGTGTTATTTTCTTCTGTCTCACATGTGAATTCAATATTATCGTGGAATTCATTTAAAATTTTCAGGATTTTATCTTTAATTCGTGCATGTAGTATAGCAAATACATCATCTACATAACTTGTTCATGATTTAATATTAATGTTTCTGGGTATGATCTTTGATTTGTAAAGAGTGAAGAAAAATATTCGCTAATATTGGCGATAAAGGAGAATACATTGGGGTACCTTCTTTTTGTTTGTAAATAATTCCCTTTCGTGTGAAATAATTATTATTTGTACATAAATGTATCATTTCTAATAAACTTTTCCCGGATAGGTCACACTTGTCTTGGCCTTTCTTATTTATTTTTATACAAGCTTTGATATAATTCATTGTTTCAGGAATTCGCACTTTTGTGAAAAGTGAAACAACATCGAGAGATACCATTTGATCTCCTGGTCGAAGTAAATAATTTTTTAGTTTTTCAATGACGTTTTTTGAGTTTTTTATGCAGTACGTTTCACAGTCCAACTATTGTAAAATAGTTTTCAAATATTTTGATGTTTTATAGAAAGGCGAGTGTGTCTGTAATCCAAGATTGGTCTTAACGGAATATTATTTTTATGGAATTTAGGTAGTCCATGCCAGTCACATAAGATTTTTATGTGTTTGTTTGCCTATTTCGTTGTTCATTTCCAGTTGTTTGCATAAAAATTTTAATTCTTTTTGTAGATTCTCCGTAGGACCTTTATCTACTTTAATGAAGCATGTATCATTTAGTAAGTTCAATATTTTATCTTCATAGTTTTCTTTGTCCATGATTACAGTGGCATTACCTTTGAGAGCTTTACAAATGACGATATTATTGTCAGTTGTTAGTGATTTAGCTGTTCTTACTAATTTGATGTATTTAGAATCATTGTCTTTATAGGGAACTTTTTTCAATATTTTTGCAGTTTCGAATCTGATTTTCTCTTTAGTTTCTTCTGTCTGCTGGGATTTGTAAACTGTATATATGTATGCTATGATTTGTAATCATAAAGAAAAGAAAAAAACTACAAACAACCGAATCTACATTACAAAATGTTTTTCTTGTGACAATTGTTACATAGGGGAAACTAGAAGAGATTTTGAAGTTCGATTCAAAGAACACATTGCGGATATTAGACGTAATCGTGTAGAAAATTCCACAATAGCATTACATATGGCCGAGAACATCAATCATGGAATTGATATACAGAATTCGCTAATAATTGAAAAAGAGGAAAAACATCTACATCAATCCAATATGGTCGCGACTGTCAAAAATTTTTTATAGAACTAACTAATGCCACTAATAATCTTAAACAACCAACAAAAAATATATTAACATCTATACATTTCTCCTTTTACTATTTGTCTTTATTGTTCCTGATGAAGACCCCAGGTCAATGATCAAGAGCTTAAAAGTTAATTAAAAAGTATTTTTGTTTAAAATATTACCTCTTGTCACAAAAATGTCGTCTATACAAAAGATAATTAAGTATTTAAAGCATCATGCTTGTTTTTCAGGTATTGATCACGCAGTTCTCTTTTAAGTGGTTTTCCAATCCCAACTTTAGGAATATCGTCGACAAATTCGATTCCACCTTCCAGTTGCTTGAAGGGAGCAAGCTTTTCTCTGACCAGCAAATAGATTTCCTCTGCTCCCAGGCTCTCATTCTTTTTAACAATATACGCACGTGGTGTTTCGCCGTTTCTTTCATGCGGAATCCCAATCACACACACATCGTTCACTTTAGGATGAGTTCTGATCACCAATTCGATTTCCTTTGGTAAAACCTAGTTATTTATAAAATTGATTCCAATATATTTATGTTTACATGCAATAAATGCATAGTCTTAAATCTTTTCTTTTTTAAATAATGCTTTGAATTTTTACAAAAAATAAATAATTATAAACCTGAAAACCCTTAACATTTATTACGTCCTTCTTTCTGTCTACAATGTACCAGCATTCGTCCTCGTCGTAGTATCCAATATCTCCTGTGCAATAAAAACCGTCTTTATCAAAGACATCAGCAGTAGTTTTTGGGCTATTAAAATATCCATCCATAATTACAGAACTTTTAACACGAACTTCACCAATTTTCTTTGGCCCAAGTGACTTGTCGGTTTTTATGTCGACGACTTTTGCAGCGCTGTTTGGCAACAATCTCCCACATGAGCCTGGTTTAAGATTTAACTTTGTAAATAAGTAATATAACATACCTAAGTACCTAATATAAAAATTTATTTTAATATCTTTAGTACCTACAGGATTGAGCAAAACGATAGTAAACCATATACACAGAATACCCTTGTGGGTTCTAATTAACCAAAATGCTGAACATTGTTTTGTAGAGAATCGTTTTGCGATTCCAGATATGAAATTTCATCTGAATCGGTGGAAAATTAGGGATACAAATGTCAATGTGTAAAACAAAATGAATAATTAGATGAATTTACTGCAGTTTTGAAATTTTTTAGGCTGTAATAAAAAATTTCGGAAAAATAACAGGCGTGTTAAGTATCAAATTCTGAACAACTAAGTAGGATTCCAATCGGCAATTTTTGAAATTTTTAAAGATGTACGAAAAATAAATGTAATTTTCAAAAACTTCCCAAAAATTGACCTTCGCCGATTTGAATCCTACTTTGTGGGTTTGTTCAGAATTTATTACTTAACACGCCTCGAGTAGTTGATTTTCCAAGAAAAAAATTTAAAAAAACCGCCGTAAAATCGTCTAATTGTTCAGTATTATTTATCAACTTGACATATGACTGTTTAATTTTTGATTGATGTAGATGAAATTTAATATCTGGAACCGCACAAAAATTGGCTGCAAAGCACAATCATGCAATTTGATTAGAACTCATAGGGGCATGCTGGGGACAGGATGACCATCATTATGTCCGACCCTGTACATTACTGCTGACCCAATTTTGAATTTTTCATGCTGGGAGTGAAAATTGTAACTGGAAAACATTCAGTAGTTCCATAAAGTTCTTGAAAGCAAATGTGTTTCTCGCATTTTGTAATAAAGTCATCAATCAATGTTTTCGTTAATGGAGCCGCTCCAGTTACAACTGTGGTTATAGATGAAAGTTTTTCTGGAGTGAATAATGGACTTTCCACAATGTATTTTATAATAGTGGGCACCAGTATCAAATTTGTAGGCTACACATTCAAAGAAAATAGATGGTTAAAATGCAGTTTAGTATTTTATAACTGGGGATTAGCAGATATTTATATACAAGTAGAAAAATGGAAATGAAATTAAAAAAATATGGCAAGAACTGTTCATGGAAATAAATAAGATTTTCAAATAATATCAAACAATTGATTTATAGAATGCGTTTCGACAGTCGACAGACAGAAAAACGTTATGAAGACATGGTAAATCAAGGCCGTACCCAACGGCAGGGTATCTACCCTTACCATGATTTCAAAAAGCAGGTTTGTATTTTATCACAAAAGTGTACAAAGGCACACAATTTATAAATAGAATTTGAATAAAATGCTGTTTTTTGACCTTCCATGAAACCCAATACTGTAATTGTAAAGTATCGTCCAATGTACTTGGAAGGTTAGGCAGAGTAACACAAGGCTTTATAAGGTAATTTCATGTGAAAACACTGGAGTATTTGCACACACAAGCGGCAACAACCGATGACCTACGACATTTCCTTCTCAAACATGTTTATTTAGTTGGCACTGCCCACTACGTGACTTTTTTAACAGATTAAATGATTTCTCCGCATTGGAGAAAAAATTCAAAATTCGGGCTATTTACTTTTAAAGCTAAATTCTTGCTCTTTCACAGTGTGGTTATATCTGTAGTTTATCCAAAAAATAAAAACTGTAGAACTTATTCGGTTTTTTAAAACTGTTTCGGGTTTTTGACAAAAAATAAGTTATACAGTTTTCATTTTTTGGATAAACTGTAATCACACTGTGAAAGCAAGAATCTAGCTTTAAAAGTAAATAGCCCGAATTTTGAATTTGTCCTCCAATCCGGAGAAATCATTTAATCTGTAAAAAAAAGTCACGTAGTGGGCAGTGTCACCTTAAGCTATTTGAATATTAAACTACGTTTCCTACACCAATCATACCTCGTTGATCAAATAACCCGAAATTACCTGGTTTATGATTTAGTGAGGTTTACAGTTTAGTCAAATTTTATTACCGAGGTAATGTTATAGTAAATGTTATGAATATCAAGTAAGTTGACTTTTTTTAAATTTCTGTAGGGATTAATGAGCAATTTGATCGCAAAAGTCCCCAACATGCCTTGATATCTCCAAAACCAAATAATCAATAATAATAAATGAGAATGACTATCCAATTTTTTTAGATGTGAAGTATTTTGGCGATTTAAAATGATAGGCAATCAAATTATGATTTGAAATTGAAAATGTGTACGACAAAATAAATTTTAGTCTCCAGGCTTTTCCCAAACCTCGCCGATAACATTTTTTCTAATTTTAAACACGGGTTTGGCCACATGTTAGGTTCACCATTACAACATTAAAAGCACCATTAAAGGACAGGCGGACAGACATACTTCGTAAATAGTAATATCGATATTTAAAGGCAACAGTTATTGCTGATGGTAAAAATCTCACTTGGTAGGTATTTAACAGTTGTTCGAATATTGTGGGTTGAAATTTGTTGATGAGAACAACTTTAAAGCCTTGATACATTGGAAATATTAGATGCACGATATATCCAGATACGTGGTTCAGAGGATACATGGAAATGGTAACCTCTTGTTGTTTTTCTTCCTGGTTGTATACTTTTGCGTTGGATATATCAAGGGAGAAATACAATCTGCCAGAAATTAAAAAGTAAGGAGATATAAATCCAAACTGAGCAATTTAAAGAATTAATAGCTGAAATTACCGAGTTGAGCAGCAGAGACCATAATGGGTCAACATTACACTTTTAGGCAAACCAGTTGCTCCACTGGAGCTTCTGCAATTATCCGAATAATATATTACAATTAATATTAAGAATAAGTTTCGAAGATTAACTGTTTTTTATTCGATTGATTATATAAATGATGAAAAATCTTACGATATTACTGCTATATTTGAATCCAGAGGCTTTTTATTATTAATAAAATTTAAATCGTCGCTGGGAATTGCAATCATGTTTGCAAAAAACAAAACTTTATTCTTCCCCGTGTCGTCCGGTATAAAACAAGAATCTAGAAGAATGAAGGTTTCCAATGCATGGAAAATTTCGCACACAGATTTTAAAGTTAGATAAATGTTGACATTCGTTATAATTCTTTTGAATCCAAGTATCTCGATGTTCCTTCTTAACTCATCTGCAATTTCATTAAATTTTTACAATCTTTATAATATATAAAAACCAATTAACGATGCGTTATGTAGTGAAAATTCAGTACCTATAAGACATTTTTTAGTACGAAAGTATTATTGTAAATATTTTGCATTTAAAACTTGCCTTTTGTTAACAATGGATTTAAAGGAGCGTAGACGCAACCCGCCTGCCAGATTCCAAGAACTGCAATTACTGCAGTTGGACATGGGGGTGAGATAAGTCCAACAAGTTCTCCGGGAATTATACCCGACCTTATAAGACCTGCTGCAAAGTTGCAACTCAGTTCTTTCATTTGTCTGTAAGTGTAACTTTCTCCAGTAATTCCACAAACCTAAAATTCGAAATTCAACATTGATGAACATACTTGAATTAAATGAAATAGAAATCCGATCAACAATTAATGTAATGTAACAAATTCATAATTATTGTATTACAAATGCAGTAGCGTCCAACCAGTTCTCCATCCTGCTCCACAACATTTCTGTTACGGTTATAGAAGGACTCGGAAGTTCCACGTCAGGATACTTAGAGTAAATTATATTTTTTTCTTCCAATTTTGAATTCATTGTTGAACTTCAAAATTTGGTCCCAAATTGCGATAAGTTATATTGATGTAAAACAGTAAAATATCTTTTCTTTTCAACACCAACCAAATGGTGAACGAATTGCTTTGGCATTGCACACAGAAATGCATACATTTTCTGCACCCATGCACTACGATAAAAACTTTGCAGTTCAGTTAAAAAGTGGAATATATAATCAGGCAAAATCTTCACATATCACATTGCATAACCTTCGCTTCTAATATAAACTATAATTATGTTGTGGTTTTTCTGAAGAAATTGGTATACTGAAAATACTAGTGAGAACTCCTAAGACTAGAATGTGCAATTGCAGTATTTCCAGACGTCATGAGTGTGTCGATAAGCATTATAATATATTCTTAAGTTGAATCCCTATCACTTCTTCATCCTATACTTCGCCCGCGGCCGGAGTTTGTTTTCCTCCCTAATGTGTTTAAGCAAGTAGCGTCAATTGTTGGGGTATCTCGAAGCACTGTTTGGGATGGTTTGATACACTTTTCGCGACACATTTTGAACAATTTTTGGTGACTTGCGTGACACATTTGGCCAGGGATGAAAAATTTTCGGTAGCGCGGTAGCATTGATCCTGGGGAAATTTGAAAATTTAGCCCCGCCCCCGCAGAGGGCAAGGGCGGGACTTCCATAGGGAAGTCTAGAAACTTGGCCCGCCCCCACCCGTGACGTAAAGTGAACTAGCATTTATTTTTAAGCTTACCTTGCTAAGAAAATATGATTAATTTTTGACTCGACAACCCTTATACAAAATCATATGAGTCATATGAGATATAAGTCTTCACATACTTTAGTAATAAAAACAACATGTGTACGATATAGATTTCCTTTGGGTGGAATGTATTTTACTGAAGTATCGTAAACTACTGTAATGCAACAAAGCTTATACAATTAGAATTATTTTACTAGAACATGAAAAGGATTAATTACGTTTTAGGCTTAAAAAAACGTTTTTATTCATATTTTAATGGTTCAGTAGAAAAAATGCCCAATTTGGGGATAAAAAATTTTGGAAAGCGTCTTAGCAATGCTACCAGGGAAATTACCATGCATTTTATCTTTGTTTCAACTTTTAATTGCTCTTGCGGTTAAACATCATTTCAATGGTCAATTTTAATTAAATTTTACAAATGGACAAAAACAAAATATTTCAAAACCTCTTTCGTAATTGGAGAGCTGCATTTCCTTCTAAAAGAGCATTTAGTTATTTATTTAAAAGTTGTTTAAAGTCAATTAGTTGAAACGGTACATATATAGATTCTACCGGACGCATGGAAAATTAGAAAACTTTTATAAACTCACTTAATTCACTTTCGACTGATGTTAATCAGAAAGATTGTGTTCGATTCTGGAATGACAGCAAGGCAGATTCTAACATGGTGATGTTGAAAATACTGGAGCTAAAATCCGTTCAGAAACAACATTCAAAAGCTCTATTTTTTTGCCAACCACAAAAAACAAACGCAAAGTGGTAAAGAACAGCTACAACAAATTGCAGGTGCAGTTACCTATTGCTAAATAATTAAATTCGTTTAATAAAGTCTATATTTGCACTAAATCGGAGTGCATCTAAGTTGGAATTTCTGTTTTTGGTGCCCCCCGGGGCACCCGTGCCGGGCGCCAAATTTTTTTGGTGCCCTCCGGGCACCTGTATTGTTTTTTGTGTAGAATTGTGTCTCTTATTTATTCAATAGATGAAAAAAATAAAAATATGTATCCTTTCCGTCATAATTGTCATTAAGGAGGCTGACAATAATGATCCATCGCCATCCTATATATCGATATTAATATTATGAAAATAAAAGACGAACGTTCAATTTGCTATTGTAATTAATTTGTATCAATAGGAATGAACGAATATGAATGTTAAAAATTTATATAATCAATGATCAAATTAAATTACTAAAACAACACATATAATGCTAATAGTTTGATGACTTTTAATGGACAATATTATGTACCCACTTTATTATGCTTTGCAATTAACTTTCCCATCACCCTATTAAGCAGCAGTGTCGCCGAAATCGCAAATGTAATGTGCCTTCACACCTTACTAATAATTGATGAAAAATTAGTTTGAACAACTGGTAACATTAACAGTTGCAATAGTTAAATACATTCATTTGATATACTTATATGTCGTTTCTTAGCAGTTTAAATGATTTCGCTTAAATTGTTTAGTGGGGATCTTAAAATTTTGACGTAATTATTAGAGGGGTCCACGAAAGTGTGACACATAGTGACAGAGGGGGGAGGGTCAAAAATTGGCAAAATTTTGGTTACGTGATTTGTGCATGATCCCTAACGGTGTATTCTGACATATTTTGTACCATTTTTGTGGACTTGTGACATATTTGTGGCCGTTTGGGGGTCATTAGAGTGTTACAGATATGCATATAGTGTAGTAGGTATAATCCATAGTGCTGTATGCATATGGTGTTAATAGTGTAGTCAGGGTTGCGGCATGCAAAATTGCACTTGAAAAATAGACTGTGAAAAATTGGAAAAAAAGTGCAATTTTGCAACTGC
>JAQFYB010005381.1:0-14191 GCA_034694085.1 Pogonognathellus longicornis | reverse complement strand
AGGACTGTGGACTCAATTTTGGAAACTACCCACCGCCAGTCTACAATTAAATCCCACATTCACCTACCCCGGTGTTAAGTTGCGGAAACTTCCACCTGTCGCTCACTCCATCGAGGCAAAACCTACCCGGGCTACACCGGCCGTGTGTAAAATTCAGGTATGAAAAAAAATATTAAAATTTCAAACTTTTATTTTATTTCGGTTTAGTTTTAGGAAGGATTTTTAGGTTAGGAAAAACACACTCTCGGGCGAAGCTTCATGCGAAATTTTTCAAACTTTCAAAAACTTATTTCATGTATTGAAAATTAAATTGAAATTTTATTTTATTTTTAGCTTTTAAGAATTGGTTTTCAGGATAGAAAAAGCGTAATTTTGTCCACGGGTCATCGCCGATTTTTTCAGGATTTCAAACACTTAGAATTATTTTATTATTTTTATTTTTACCTTTGGGGTCAATTGAGACTGCATATTTATACATACAGACACCACTATACATAGCTAGAAAATACATAGCAATAAGTTAACTGAATTTTAGGCATTAATTTAGGATCCTGAAAACAGGGTTTCGGTTTTATGATCTTTTTATTTAATTCGAAATAAATTCAGAAAAATCTGGAAAAATATTTTGACAAATTTTATAGTCAATTCTTTCAACCCCGTACCCAACCCTAGGCCCAGTTCTTAATTTTTGGTCAATTTTGTTTTAGATTTGGCTTCAAAAAAATTTCAAATACCCTCGCGGGGAGCGGGAGCTGCTGTAATTTTTTCTTTAGAATTCCGGGGACTTAGAATATTGTATTGGGGTCATTTGAGAAACAGGTCAAAAGTTACTTCTGGACGTTTGTGGGTATCTTGGGGATTGACGAAATTCGGAAAAATCTTTTGACGAGTTTTAGAGCCCCATTGTTATACCCGAATCCCAACCCTGACCCCCATTGCCTAAATTAATTGATTATTTTTTATTATTCTAGCAGCTTGGTCACGTAGTGTGATTCAGCGATAAAAAGCCGTAAGGCGCTGGGTAAACCTTGGCCGAATTTTTCCTAATTAGAAAAACTTAGAGCATCTTACTCAACCCCACCTAGTTCCCCACTCTTAAATTTTTCTAATTCAATTTTTATTCCAGTTTTTGCCCACGTAGAGTGGGTCCTCGATCAAAAACCCTTGCGGGTAGCCAGGAACTCTGTCAATTTTATTTTTGATAAGAAAAACTTATTATTTATACCAAAAATTTCAACCCTTGAAAAATTTAATTGATTTTCATACTGTAGTAATTGGTCGCGTAGTGCGATCCAGCGAAAAAAGAAAAAGCCGTAAGGCGCAGCGGAAGCGCTGCGCGGATTTTTTTTTTTTAATAATTAAGGAAAACTTTGAAGTAATTAGCCACAAAATCTGAAACCCTGTTATTGGCATTAAGTTTTATAATTGAGTAGTAACTGGATAACATAGTTAAGTAGTAAGGGGGATACCTTAGTTGAGTCATAAGTACCTATTGTTGTTTGAATGATAATTATTTACCATAATTAAGTAGTAAGTTGGTACCTCAGTTAAGTAGTAAGTGTACTCCCAGTTTGCAACCACAGTGGACAACTTGAACGCAAAGGTAATTGTATTGTCATTTTCTGGATACTACAGGACTCGCCAACGCCCGGACTTGTTTTTGTGGATACCTTCTGGAACTTTTGGGGAAAAACGTCAAGGTATTGGTTTCATTTGGTGTACATGCACGCTATTCATGTTGCAACCCCTTGCTTGCATTCAGTAGTTAGTTGATGCGGTCTACACTCACTATTAGTGATGCATTTTAGTTTCAACTAACGAATTCAATCAACCGAACGTAATTAAGCATATTGCCTTACATAGTGTATACATACCTTGCTTAGCTTTTTCGGCATTTCCGGGCTGCTACAATTTCTGGAATACTTCATGTATCGTTTTCACCCTGCATATTTGATCATACCTCATTTCATTAATAACTGCTTCATTAAAGTGGAGCCTGTTAACAATCCACCTTCCAGAATTGAATTCATCTATTGTTCCAAAGTACAGCTATTCATAAACAAGCGCTTCTGGTTGAGTTCGCGAATTCCAGCCACAAGTCAGCATACATTTGAATTGTTCAAAGAGGCATTTACTTGGGTTTACCTTTCGAATTGCAACTTCTATTTAGTCTCTCAGCAACAAGCAGAGATTGACATTGAGCACTTTCGTAACTACGTAAGATCAGAATATAATTAAGTTTGAGCGCAAACAACATGTCGAGACAAGTAGCGGATGTAGATCTTCAACAGGGTCAGGCAGCGAATGCCAACCCACAACAGCCAGGCGCAAATGTTCAGTTAGACAACCCCCAACCTCAGGGCGCGGATAATCAACCGAACAATCCCCCACCACCAGTAGTTAACCGAGATGAAAATGTTGAACGTAGACAGCTACAGAACGCTAATTTACCAGTGCGCCTTCAAGTTATAGATGCTAACAGAGATCCCCCACCGCATAGTGACCCGACGAAGATTTTGCCACAATACGATGGTACTACAATTGCCCAAGAATTTTTAGTGGACTTCGAGACAACAAGACGACTTAAGGGATGTACTTCGAAGTATGTATTATCCAATTTGATTTACTTCTTCACCGGAACGGCCAAAACGTGGGTGACGTTTGAAAAGAGGAATTTCGATGCTGATTTACTAGCTGAAAACCCCGACTACGACGCAATATGGGCAGAGATTCGGAATAGATGCATTCGGTATTTTGACAACACCAATCGTATACGAAATTATCGCGCCAAGAATAAAGCGCTTAGATTCAAAAGGGGATCCGACCCAGTGGCATACGTTACCGAGAAGTTGAGTTTGTTGAAATCAATCAATAATGCAATGCCTCTGGACGACATAATCGAAAACTTGATGGCGGGCCTCCCTAACGAATATTATCTGGACCTCACGGGCAAGAACATTGACAATCCGGAAACGTTTTTAAGAGTGCTTTCGGAGTTTGTGGATGCGCACAATGTACTGAGTGCACGAGGTAGGTCACCTATTCCATCTGAGTCGTCTACAATTCCGCCGTCCACCATTCCGCAACGACGTGATGACTATAAGTACAGAAGAAATGAAACCAACGGACAGTACCAAAACACTGGAAATTATCAGAACGGCGGAGGAATGCAGATGGTGCCAAACGCAAATGGATACCAACAGCGTCAACAACCAGATGGTTCAAATTTTCCGCTAAAGCAAGAGCAAGCTAATGGTTTCGGAATGAACTCTTATCAAAGAAGTGATTACCGACAACAAAATTCGAATGGCTACAACCCGCCACCTAGAGTTAATTGTCATAACTGTGGAAGATATGGACACTTGGCCAGGGACTGCAGACAACCAAGATATCAGTCTATTCCGGCTCAGAACATGCAACCCTTGAGTGGATATCAACAACCTACACTTCCAGCGAACGGTCAAATGCAACAATCGGCAGGACGAGTACCAAATTCATTTCCTGTTAATGGACAAGCTAATAGAAACGGGTGCTTCAACTGTGGAAAGTTCGGACATTTCGCTAGAGACTGTCGCGCGCCACGAACGCAACAACCATCACAGCCAAATGCCAATCAAGCAGATCAAAATTTCGGACAGTCTACAAACCGCCCACCTTTTCCCGCGCAGCAAGTTGGCAATTTTCCTTTAAACTAAGCGACAAGACGAAGTATTATAACGGATTAGTGAGGCCGAGTATGGCCAACAGTAGAATTAAGGATAATCATAGTGGTAATTTTGAGATAAGTAATTTAAAGGAAATCAACAATTTAATTCTAGGTATAGAGAATAAGTATAATTTAAGCAGTGTTCTTCATTCAAGTTACGACATTAATAGTTTTAAGTTAATTAAGAATCCAAATAGTTACGCACGGAAGAAATATTACTTCCCGTCAAACGTTAGCGATAGTCAATCCTACGAAACGATCAAGTCCAGTTTTATTCTGGATCCGCTTTCTGCACCTAGTTCACACTCTATTTCTACATCTATTTTTACGGAATATGAAGCTTCAACAAGTGGAGTGTATACGGATACGGAATTTGGAAGATTTGCGGTCAGATACAGAGATTTGCGAGAAGATCCAAGAATTCGATTATGCGAAACCCAAGTAGGTGATGTAATTATCAAGTCATTATTGGACACCGGAGCAAGCATTTCCGCCATCCATCCCGAAACACTTAGACTGCTAACGAATACTTCTTCAGAACGTAAATCATACATTAAACGAATAAGTTCAGTAATTCCATTTCCAGTTACTCTGGCGTCTGGGACGTCGCAAATCATGATCAATCAAGCAGTTGAGATGGTAATCAGGGTGGATGGAAGTGGAAGAATATTGTGGAAGTTTTTCGTCGTTCCGAATCTCAACAACTCTATGATATTGGGATATGACTTTATTGAAGCCCATCGAGTCAACACCAATTACAACACTCACAAACTTGTGTTTGGAGTTAATTTAAAGGAAGATAGAGACCCTTTTTCACCACCGAGCCTGTCAGCTGACAGAATAACAGAGGAAGAAATCCGCCAAACCGCGAATAATAATTCAGTGCAATCTAGACGCGACCAGGAACGAGAACTGGAAACAAATCAACATGAACGATGTAAGTCAGGACCAAATGTCAAGCCTTTTGAGTCAGCCCACACGAAGACATACATTGATACGACAGGAATTTTGCCAACTCTACCAAACGAAGTCATTCCTATCCGGGCCAAAGTTGTAAGACTAGCAAGAACCGTCAGCCTCAAAGCGAAATCATGGAACTTAGTGCGAATCATGACGGAAGAAGAAATTAGTCAAGAAGTTTTGATCAAACCCAACAGAATGACAATGCAGAACCGACAAGTTTCATTGGGCAATTCAGTCGTGAGTCTAACAAAAGGCAAAGGGTGCACTTACATCTTGAACGCTTCGGAGAAGAAAGTAACCTTAAACTACAGAACGATCTTGGGTACATGTGAGCCTTTCAACGATGAAATGATCATTGCGGATTTGGCGAAGTTGGAGGAAATAGTCCAAGAAAACAAGCTCCAAAGACAAACAGAAACACCTACAGTAATAAATCAAGAAATTCTTCAACACGCAATCAACGGACTGGACAATGAAAGACGTCATCTGTATGAACAAGTGACGGTAGGAAAGCAACTCACAGAAGAGGAAAAATATGAAGTCTACCAACTACTTAATTCTTATTCCGACCTTTTCAATGTCGACCCAAACTTTTGCAATATCACACCGTTAACGCAACATCGAATTAGACTTCACGATCCAACTCCTGTTCGTTCAAGACCCTACAGATACGGATTCAAGGAAAGAATGTTTATCCGTCAGAAATTAGAAGAATTGTTGAAAGCGGGAGTTTTAGAGCCAACGAATTCTCCATGGGCTAGCCCAATTGTACTCCACCCCAAGAAAGATGGCACTGTACGTGTCTGTGTTGATTATCGAGCAGTGAATTTACAAAGTGTTGTTGACACTTATCCAATGCTCAGAGCTGATGAAGCGATGGAACGATTTTCGGGTAGTACGGTGTTTTCGACTTTCGATTTGGTAAATGCCTTTAATCAAGTAGAGATTCCTCCAGAAGATAGAGAAATCACGGCATTAATAACGCAAGATACGTGTCTACAATTTACCCGTCTTCCATTTGGCTTAACGAATGGGCCGGCGAGCTTCCAAAGATTGATTGACACCGTATTAGGAGACCTCAAGTGGACAGTGGCATTGGCTTACATAGACGACTTGTTAGTACATTCAGTTAACATGCAACAGCATCTAAAGGATATAGAAGCAGTGTTTTTGGTCCTTCGCAAAGCTAATCTGAGACTGAAAGCTTCAAAGTGTGTTATAGCTTGTGAAGAGCTGAAGTTTCTTGGACATATCGTCTCGAAAGAGGGAGTAAGAGCGGATCCGGACAAATGCAAAGCGATTCAAGATATACCCACGCCTAAAACTGTCAAAGGAGTGCGTAGTTTCGTGGGCATCTGTTCATACCACAGAAGATTTATTTCGGATTTCGCAAAAATTGCAAGGCCATTGTACAGACTCACGCAGAAAAATGTTAAGTTCACTTGGGACGAGGAGGAACAGAAGGCATTCGAAGAGTTAAAGAACAAGCTATGTTCACCTCCTGTGATGGCTTTTCCGGTAGATGGCGCTCCAATTAGAATCTATAGTGATGCTTGTGCTTCAGGACTAGGCTGTTGTGTGGAACAATTAGGTGAGGATGGAGAATATCATGTCATTAGTTACGCTTCACGAGGTTTGAATAAGGCTGAGAAAAACTACTCTGTGACAGAGTTAGAATTTTTAGGCGTTCTGTATGCGCTAGAGCGACATAGGTGTTATGTGTTGGGACAGCCTGTTACCATAATTACTGATCATTGTTCTATTTGTGGTATTATGCGCTCTAAAAATCTTAAAGGACGTTTATATCGTTCTGTCACACGATTGGCTGAATTCCAAATTACCCTTGAATATCGTAGTGGCAAGAAACATATTAATGCAGACGTATTATCGCGATATCATTCCGACGAAGTACCTCTTGAGGATTGTGAAGTATTAGACAACTTTGAACGATTGCACTCACTCAACGCGGAGCCTTTGGCAAATTTTGAAAGTTTCAAGCAAATGCAACAAAATGACAGACGTTTGAAACCGATTATAGAAGCACTTCAAAGATACGATTTGGATCCTGCCTTCCCGATTCCGAACAAGTTCAGCACATATCAGATAAGAGATGGCGTTCTATACAGAGCCAGCTTCGACGAATCATACAGATTGTGGCTTACAGTAATTCCCGAAGGATTCCGAAAGCAAATACTGGATGAAGTGCATGTGCATAATGCCCGACATTTCGGATTGGCTAAAACCTGGGGAATTTTAAAGTCAAGATTTTATTGGGAGAAGATGTATCGCTACACTGTAAAGCATGTCAGAGGTTGTCAGACGTGTCAATTTCACAATAGAAGAACAGGCGCCCCACCAGGACCAATGCAGATAGAAGCTCCTCCTGAAATGCGTTGGACAAAAATTAACATCGACTATTCTGGTCCTTACGTCGGAACACGTTATACGAATTTTAAGTACATTTTCGCAATTGTGGACGTCACCACCAGATACCTCACGCTAGTTCCAACGAAATCAGCGGACTCGAAAAGCGCAATTGAAGCAATTAAGAGACATGTGATTTTTAAACATTCATGCCCTCAGACAATACTATCTGACCAAGGAAGCCATTTTACATCAAACGCCTTCAAAGAATTCTGTTCAAAATATCACATTACCTTAGTGCACTCATCTCCGTATAACCCTACTACTAACGCAGTTGTGGAACGTCAGAACGACAACATCAAACGGTGCCTGAAGAAGTTAGTGAATGAAAAACATAACGATTGGGACAAATACATCCACAAGACGGAATTTGCAATTAACACTACCATTCACTCAGATTTAGGTTATTCAGCTCATTTTCTCGTTTATGGAAGCGAACCTCTACTAACTTGTGATTTGTTAGTTCCCACATTGAAGCATTATATTGACGACGACGATCCAAATGCACACCTCCAACGAATCAGTAAGGCAACCGCCGACGCAAGATTTCGCATAATGAAGGAGCAACACCTTAGAAAATTGAAATTTGACAAAATTCACCCACAGATGGTGTTAGAGCCTGGTGAACTAGTTCTTTTAGCCAACTTTGCGCCCGTTGTTGGTAGAGTTAGGAAGTTTCTGGTAAAGTTTAAGGGCCCCTTTAGAGTTATCGAGAGGTTGGGAGACATTAATTACCTGATAGAAGACATGCGAGTCAAGAATTTGGGTGCTCGGCGCAACGAAAATGTGCGAGATCTTAAACGATACTATTTTGAGTATAATTCACAATCGGAATTTGAGTACGCTACTGAATACGACGAGTCAGAAGTGGGAGAGGTTACCAAGGAGTTATTCCCAGAAAATTCACGGCCGCCCTCAGATGCAGGAACCTTTATCAGTGAGTCGGACTTTCTGTTACGCAAGGAGGCGCCTAGAGAAGTGCGTGTTCCTGAAGTTAATAGTGAAGTAGACATTGCGCAACACCAGCCAACCTTTCGTGAAGAATCACTATCGAGAGACGTAGACAGGTCAAGAGCTGGAACAACTGAACGCACCGCTACTACGACACAATCTTCAGTGAAGTCTTCGCTTCCAGGATCAAACGAGAGTTTTCTGTGTCCTAACGAGCTTCGTCCAAATCTTCTACCGAACGAATTGTCTTCAGAACGAGTTGTGACAACTCCTCAACACTCAGCTGTTGCTGCACCTCCAAGGTCGCTACCTAGAAGAAGATCGTCAATACCAGTGAACTTTCCTACGGCTGAACTTCCGGAATCCTCTATTTCCAATTCAGTTGCTCCACGAACTAGCTCAGACTCAGAAACAGAAGATTTCCAAACTCCTCCGGACGATGAAGCGGACGACGAAACAGAGGGAAACCAGACTCAGGAAACTGACTCCACAGTCCGCCGCAGCTCACGCTCAAGAAAGCCACCTGAAAGATTGGGCGAATGGGTAATGCCAAAATCCACGTCGAGCAGGGGAAGGGCGTCCTCAAGAATTTCTTCAAGGGGAGTCAGTCGGAAATCCAGAGGGAATACTAGTGTTCAACAAAGTTCGTCAAAACGAGGAGAATTGAAGGCTCTCCAACTTTCGAAAATAACCGAAGATAACAATAGTGATGTGCAAAGTTTTAAAATTACTGTTTCCAGGTCGTTTCCGAGTTTGTGGTTGAACGAAAAACCTGAGGAAGAATATTTTAATTTTCGTTTTGATGAAAACTTCGGTTCACAAACAATGTCTGTTCTTATTAGTGATCAGGCTTCTACATCGGTCATCTCCACCCAGTTCATGGAGAAATTGAAAGAAACAGGGAAAATTAAGTCAGAAGATTTACAAAGTGTTAGTTATTGGATTTATACAAACCGAAAAGCAGAGGTTCCCACATTACATAAAGTTAATAGTTTGGTTGTGATTCCCAATTGGACAATTGAGAATGTAACTAAAAGCGCTAGATTTAAAGTAATAAATGAGCTAGATACAGACATGTTGATAGGAAGAGATTTGATTAGTGAATTTGACATTAGAATTTAACATTAGGTGGTATTTACTGCATAGACGAATTTTGCAACATGAACGCTACCATAAAATGCATGAATTGTGATGTCCATTGTGATGTCCTGGATGAATTGTGATGTCATTCTAATGTAAATCGTTTCGTCTCGCATGAGAAATAATTTCGCGAACCCACACAAACGCAACATTAGAGTTGTCTGTGATTTCTTGTAGAGAATGGACTTTTTCTACACTGAGGCAGTGACAATTCTTCGCGGTCTCCACGAGGATCTTTCGGAACAAGAGATCGTCGAATTGGCAAAGGGAGCGCAATTGGCCGTGGAGACAATTGCCTTCCTCATCATCATGGAGCAACATTATGCTCACCTTTTCACCCAACAACAGTTGGCAAACATTGTTGAGGAAAAGCGAAACCTGCTAGAAATGGTTAAAATTTCGCTCCAGTCCGCTTTCGTCATAACTTTTGACGACATAATAGAGCTTAGTTACATCATTGTCCAAAGAAATGGTCAATAAAGCTTTTCTTTGATTGCTTACAAATACACTTAGTCCTTCCACCGTACTTCATTTCACTCATTTAAACCCTTGTATCTTGCCATTAGGGAGTAATTTATTTGGAAGGGAACTCAAGACGATAATTCAGTATTCTATTCGTTGTTTTATTATGTTTAATACTTGTCTGAATTTCTTGTTCTACTTAGTAGCAACAATCGGAACACCAAATTGATTAGTAATTTTTGTATCATGTAGTCACAAAATGACCTCTGAAGAGATCCAAACCTACTTCCGTCAGAGATTTCCACAACGCAGCGAAAATGAGGTCCTACACCTCGTCAACGGGGTGCTGGCCTGCATCGTTAGGCTAAACAAACTGCATATTCTGATGATGAAGGATGCGCTGCCTTCCGACCCCATGGCCTTGTCGGTCGCACAGAGACTGGCCGTGCGCAACGAGGCTCGCACTCTCAAGGGCATGATCCACAATTCCAAGGCAACAGGGACTCCTATTGCCCCTGGCTCCCTACATTTGATTGCGTGGAACATCAACTTCCAATAATAGAGCTGTACACCATTTGTATCACATTGAGTAGTAAAGAATTTAGCATTGCAAGTTCATCATTTTTTGAGTTGATTAGCAGAGTTCATTATTTTTTTATTCGGGTTTAGATTTCATTAAGTCCATACTATCCAATACTGCAATTTTGCATGTTCTATTGCTGGCCCTAAACATAATTCATTGGTCGGTAGTATTTCATTCTCAGGTTGTTGCGCCTCGCCTACTACCCCGTTTGATACACTACTAGAAATTATTGGGAAAGATTGAGACACTAAATTGATTAGTAACTCTTGTGTTATTTAATGGCAGGATGTCGTCACAAGAGATCAAGAGTTACTTCGAGCAGAATTTTCCTGAATTCGACGACGACCAGATTTTTGAGCTCGTCAATGGAATACTCGCTTGCATTGCCAGGCTGCATAGTTTGCGGTATCTGCTTTTAGCAGCCGCAGCTCCATCCAACCACACCACTTTGTCGTTTCCGCAAAAGATGGCGGTTCTCGAGGAGGCATACGCTATTAGAAATCTAATTCATATTTCCGAAACCGAAGGCATCCCCATTGAACCCGAGGCTCTACAGTTAGTAGCCTGCAACCAATAGAGTCTTTTTGGTCATTAGAATTGTGAACCCTTGGCATTTCATTTGAGTATTAAAGAACGTAGTATCTAAATTATTCCATTGTCAATATTCATTAACATATCCTTACTCAACTTTCATTGAATTTTTCACATTATAATAGATGGCAGTAATCAACCTATTCGCAACACTCGTCAGCCACTTTGAGCAACATTTTCCGGGCTTTACTAGGGTCCAAGTTAACGAATGTGTCATCGGCATTTTATTGTATGTCAGACGAATGAAGAGTATTACACTCTGTCGAGCATGATTGAACAATCCAAACTCGATGGAATACCGGTGGCACCAGAAATTTTAGATTCTTTCGCTTGGGACAAACAGAATTAAGAAATGTTGTAAAAATCCTATCGGATTAGTAATCTTCAAGTAAATTAATTGGCACACTTATTAACAGTCTGTCCGTATTATCATTCACAAATCATAAGCCAGAGAAAGAATTTTCAGTAATTTAGAAAGCAGCATTTTAATCATCATATAATAGCTGGCTAATTTTTGCTTACTCATTATTCAAATAGATGGCGGAACTTTACCAAAGCATCTGCAACGAGTTGGGAAAGCTTCATGTGCTGGAACCTCCGAGGATGCATATGATAGCTACTAGTATAGTCAGAGCATTCTTTCGGGCAGCAAGAATAAATGCGTTTTTGCGTGATTCCACACTCCATCATGTGGCGAAGCTTCAGCTCCAAACGGAAAAAAAGGAGTTGATGGAGAGTTGTAGAATGGCTTTAGATTTGGCATGTACCAGAGCTGAACTTGGGCTTGAATAAACTGAATAGTTTGTTGCATTCAAATCAATTGTGTTGTCCATAATTCACAAGTTAGTTGTTTGTACGCACATTAGCACTTTGCACACACTTGGCAGTTAATTGCATGTTGCTTCCACAATTGCTTATAATGAGTAAATAAAAGTTGAGCACACAACATTGATACATAGATGAACGCACAAGAAGTCGAATTCCTAGAAGGGAAGTCATGGAGTCTGCTAGTGGAAAGGCACTACCCGGGGCACTCCCTCCAGCAACTGTTTTTAGTGGCTCAGGGAGCGATGCGGGCATTCCAACGGGCCTACTTTTTATATAACGAGTTATGGACGAACTCGGAGGCCTATAGTGAGCTTCAGCAGCTCCAACTTTTCAACGAAAAGTGCACCTTGGCCACATGTCTTAGGGCCGCATTCGAGCAGGCCATTGTTATTACGGAGCTTGATCTCCAAAATATTCATAATGATTCTTTGCAATAAATTGGCACAATGGCATTGATAGTTGATAGCCTTTTTCTTTTCTTTCCTTGAATTCATATTATATTTAGAAGGATTAACTCATTAGTACCTTGCTTACACCGATAACCTAAGCTTGCTTCAGCTTTCATTAAGTCCGCAATGATTTAATCCGGAATTTTAGACATTTCACTGTTCTAATTAGGAAACCAAACCGAGATGACTGAGAGACCATTCCGGAATTTTACTGTCCTAAATTAGACTGTCCGAACATTTATTACCATGATCGGTTGATCTAGAGTAGCATTGAGGAAACACATACGGGGGTTGCAATCATGTCTCCAATGGGTGTTCTAAACCTTTACTATTGCCACTATAGACAATGGAGAACAATCGGGGAAACGAGGGCGATGCGGAGATTCCGCAGGAAGTGGAGGAAATGCTATTGTTAGATGACGACGACACCATGCCCTTACCTCCGTTGGATGACTTACAATTAGTCTCTGACGACGAGGACTATGAGATGCTTCTGCAGGACATCAATGATCCGACTCTCAACTCCCTCTACCATATTGAGTACGCAATGCCTGATGAAGGTACAAACCCTGACGAGACTTTGCAGGTCAGGGACAATGAAAAACCGTCCACTTCCCGACAATTGCAAGAAGAGTTGAGGGAGAGGCGCTCAGCGCTCCCCCAAGATCATTCGGGGACGTTTAATGTAAATGCCGCTTCGCGTCTAGCTTCTGAGGGGATTCGGGAGATTCGGGACTCTCCACGGATCAAGACCCTCACCGAACACCGTTTATTGGAGAACGACGATTTGAGAAAGAAACGAGAGGAAATCAAGAGGAAAAGGGAAGAGTTGGATAGAGAGGAGAGAGAAGTGGAGCTAAGGGAAAAACAATGGGGGATTAAACGCCAGAAAGTGCAGGGAGGACCGAGGCGTACCACCCTAGTTTATAGAGATCCGAACGGGGAGGAAATTTGTTTTTATTGCTCGGGTGTGGGACATAATTCTAGGGAATGTTTCAAGGGCCCGGGTAATAATTATACACTGTGCTGGGATTGTGGAGAGAAATTCGCGCTAGGAACTAGAAACCACAAGCCGTCTTGTCCTCACCATCCGCGCAACAAGAAGCGCGATGACAAACGGCGGCGTTAAAAATTAATACTGGTATTTATTTGGTTTTATTTTCAAGGAAATAAACACCTACAGAACGGAACGGTTGCAAACATGTTTTAATTTAAGAATTAAGGAAACTAGCCAAATAGCACATTAGCTCTTTTCATACTACATTTTAAGTCATAGATAATTAGTTACATTTTATGTTTAAGGTATTATACTTTAGGTTCATTTACACTTTTCACTTTTCATTTAGTAACACACTACGTTAGTCATAAGTCAATTCGTAATGTTAGTTGAGTATATATAGCACACGATGAGTTCGTAGGATTCGGTAACAGACTGTATTGATTGTAAGCCCACCTATCAGTTGGACAAAGCACATAACACAATAGAACTTGTCAGGAAAACTTTTCAGATTCATAAGCATTAGGTTCAGTCAGGAATCATATTAGCATAGCACGGTTCCACATTAGGAGTTGTTTGCAGGTCCACGACCGGGAGGACTGGACACCGGAGCTACAGAAGGACCAGCGTGGAAGAATACCAAAGCATTTTCATTATTTTTTGGGTTATGAAATGTGTGTTGTATGCCTTTATTGATTTCAGATGGACTCATGACGTTGGAAAATCAAGGCGATTATTAGAAAGTATTTTTCATTATTTTTTTTTTGGTTGGAATGCAATGCGTGTGTGTTTTTCTTTTCTTTCACAGGTGAAACTACAGGCACAGGAGAAAGGAATTTCGTTTCCCATTTAAACCGTTGATCCATTTTTCATTCAAATTATTAAGTTATTCCTTCATTTAGAATATTGAATTATTTCCGTTCAGACCATTATTCTACACCCCCATTTATCCACCCCACCAAAATTCGGGGGAACATTGAATCATAAGAGATCACAACTTTGTTGTGATCTTGATATTTGTAATTTTCCCTAAATGAACAAGAAACTGTAAACATGTGTTACAGTTACTTGTTCATTCACTACCTAATTAAGTATGC
>JAQFYB010005380.1:0-14192 GCA_034694085.1 Pogonognathellus longicornis | reverse complement strand
GTGTTCGCGCAGCGCTATTTAGTATGCTCTTTTTAACATGCTAATCCTAGTCACTTTTTGTCATATTTAAAGATCTCATTACATTGATATAAAACAATTTTAAACACTATTTTTCTACTTTATGTCATGCAAGTGATCCCAAAAACTGGCTTTAAGGTTAGGGTGGACCATTTGCTCATTTCGTGGTTTTTTCACTCATTTCGCTAACCCTTTTAAACGGAAACTCGGATTTTAATAAATTAGGGTAACATTGACAGCTGTATATTGCACCTTTGATTTATACAACTTAAATTTTTTCGAAAAAGTAGCAACTTCAAAAGTTATAACAGCTTCAAAATTACGTAATTTTAAGCTTTTTTGAGCTTTTCAAGTTGCTACTTTTTCGAACCCAACCCAACCCGACAATTTTTTACCTCGACCTAACCCGACCCCAATACTTTGATCTTAATAATTACATGACCCGAACCCAACCCTAACCCTATAGAGTTGGACCAACCCTAGGGTTTCGGGTTGGGATAGACGCTCTAGGGTCTATTATTTAATCTGAAAGAGAAATTATTTAGTTGTAAAAAAGCGTTGACATTGACAAAGACCACCACCCAAGGACTTTTGTTGTGCTGAAGGCAGTGTTTTTACAAATTAAAAAAGTTTTAGACTTTGATTTACAAAGAGCATCATCAATTCGTTTAAAGACTTGCAATTTGGCACTGCACAATAGTGCATCAATTAAATGCTTTCTCAGAACCAAGCTATTGAAGCAACTATTTTCAAGTAAAGAATAACTAAAGTTAAAATAGGAGGTTTTCATACTACTTTGAATCTACAAGAATTTGGAGAAGCTATTTAATTTATATATAGTATATTATTATGTAAGAAATGTCATAAAAATAAATGCCTACTAAAGCAGTTAAGAGTAGCTCTAAACTCTTACCATTAGTAAAATTAAAGTTTAAGCGATGTAAATTACATCAAATTATTGAATTTACTACTGCGTTCACAACTTATATGAATATCTAGGTATGCTATTGCTATTGTAACTATATACAATTACCTTAAAGAATTTCAGGAAAACATATCCTTGCCAAAAATTACGTTTATTTATTGCCGTGTATGTACTCGTATTTCACGTAAAAGATATGTAAAGACGCATACAGGTTTAAAAAACCTTAAGATATAAACCTTGGTATTTAGTAGAGGTGTAAACGAGCCGAGCCAGCTCGTTGCCAGCTCGCTCGAACTCGTTTTCGGGCGAGTTCGGGCAGTAAAACTTTGCATCCCTTTCGGGTTCGAGCGAGTTCGGGCAACAAATGTAAAACTTCGAGTCGGGTTCGAGCTGAGAATGTACAACATAGTCATTGTATATATTTTTAGTGGAACTCGAGACGATTGAGAAATACTCAAAAAACAAGTTTTCAAGCTTCATAGTCAATAGTCCCACCAACATTTCAATTGGTTCCATTATTATTCATTTAATCATATGTAATGCAAAAAATTTCGAGTCGGGTACGGGCGGGTTCGGGCTTAAACTATCCGAGTTCGAGCCGGGTTCGGGTCTGAAATTTTCGAGTTCGGGCGGGTTCGAGTTGGAAAATATCTGCCCGTTTACACCTCTAGTATTTAGATATACCAGTGGTACCACAAAAAAGCTATGTAGGTATTAGTACTTGGATATTAAACAGCATAACTGGCCTGGTGGTGGTATTTGTATGGTATGATTTATGACAAAAGCATTGAAACTAATCATTTTATATATTCATTATAATATTATATTCATTCGTTATAATATTATTTGTTTAACTACCGTTTTATGAAACAACAAGTTTTCATCAACACATTTTACCTTTATTTTATTGTTGTTCAGAGTTCACATGCGTCATTTGTATGTTTACTTCCCTTGTAAAAAAGAAAACATAGGTAGGTAATACATAATGTAACTCTATTCTGAGTACTAAAATAATTCTCCTAGCAAGCAACCATTTTATAAATAAATGGTGGCTGTGGCTTTTATTACAGTCTTCATGTTACTGAAGGCTGTAAAATTTATTTTAACGTTGTGATGGAATTTTACGATGGAGAGAGAACAAAACGGTGCTCACCTAATCATTTGTCGACTTGAAAGTACTAAAACTTATGTGGTTACGAATTGCGAATTATACGGCTCGAGTGTCTCATTTATATGTAAACAAAGCTGCAAGTACTTTGAATGCACTCACATTTATTAAATGCTTAATTGGGAGTGAATGCACTCGTATAGCAATTAGAAAACATGGATATCACACGAAATGAATGCATTGCAAATATCTTCACAAAGTCTTTCCGTAATAAATTGTTATTGTAACACATACATTGTTATCTTAACAACTGTAAGCATCTCTCTCTATCGGTGACTCTATCTGTACACATATATAGTGCAATGCATGCAAACACATATCGTATGAAACATTGGAACTGAATTGAATCACAAAACAAGTTCCCCACACTCGCGTATTTTTTCACATTTTCTATTTTTCATTATTATCTGCTGCAATGCAGCCGATACTACATTATTATTGTCATGAATTATATACTTGCTGACATGAAGAAGCTTTCAGCCTCATATGGTCAAACAACTTGTATTATGTATCCTCCACCAGCAGCGCAACATCCATTAATGTCTTGAAGTTTCTGTACATACACAGCATAAAGCACTTACGACGATTGCGAATCACATTATAATTAATTATAACGAGCAATCCATCTTAGAAAAGATAAGTCAAAGGCGGTTTTTATTTAATTACCTTTGCTTGAGATTCTAAAATAAATATAACATTTCTTCTGTTTGCACTGCTAAATTTCATTCCTCCTTTACTTAACATTAAGGCATTGTAGAGCATAGTATGTCGAGAATATAGGTAGTTGTCTTTGTCTATCTCCGTTCTGCAAATAGGTACTTTTACAAACACAATACACATATTATTATGTGTACTGTATACAGTACACAATCCATTGTAAAAGTAATGCATAACATCTTTACATCAAAACCATTAGCTACATACTTACTACTTACTATCTTATTAACAATACACCATGCGACCATGCCTACCAATTAAGTCTACAATTACAAAACTATATAATAGACAATGTTGTAAAAATGTAAGGTAAGTGAGGTAAGTCCTGCTAATGCAACTTGAACATATTCCTGCTTCCTTTTCTACTAAGTACATATTAATTCCTACCTCAACTAACTTCACTACTGTAACAACCGTCTTGAATTGAATAGCCATTCTAAGAAGAGGTGCAACTTTGCAATTATGAACTTTATTACTTGTAGTGCAGAACAGAGAGAATCCTGAATGGAAGTGGATTTCCAGCCAAGTGCGTGCAATGCACTTTTCTAGTAGTACTTGTGTGTTGTAATGTTGATAATACTACTGCACTTAATAGGAATAATAGTAACATACAGTGTAGGTAGACAACAAAGAAATTATTGGCCATTAGCTCGTGAATTCTATCTGTACGCTTAATCATAAATATGCTTGTAATTAAAGGAGGTAGTAGAGTTGGGAATGTCAGTTTGGTTTGTGCTATGTATTTCTATACACGCAGTGTTCATTATGTATATATGGCATAACTAGTATTTTGCACACTGTACTTGATATACTGTATACACACACTGCGTTACTTATTATTATTCTAAGGTAAGTATAAGTGATTGATACTTGATAGTGATGTTGTTGTGGTGTGTAGCAAGTACTCATTGCTGTAGACTTAATTATTTTATTGTATTATAGTAGGCACATACTACTCACTTTAGCAGTATGCCATTTGCTGTTGTATATCAACGAAACAACTCAAAATGTTGTTCGATACAGCAGCACAAACACAGATAGGTAGTAAATATCTATTCTACTGCGTTCATTACTTTTTTACTACTTAAAAAGTATGAAAAGATAAAAGTTTGGTTCGTTCGAGTGTGGATTCTGGTATTCGTTAACATCGTAGTAGTTGTCCATTGTTTTGGTACGCTTTAAAGTAAAGTTTGTGGTGCACTTGCCTACGTATGAAAGTTTTCCAATAAATTGCATCAAGTTATTCCAGAAACCAATATTAAATTTCGTTTAATATATAATTTCGCCTCTAAGATTATTATATACTAGAACTCTGCACTAAAGTCCAAAACTTAACACTTAATGTGCTGTATACATAATTGTTTGTTGTGCATTGAATGGACCATTAAAGTTTTATAGTTGAGGTATTGATGGCTGCATGTACTTGTTCCTTTATGAGAACTTATGTACATGTACTGTACATTCTTCGTTTGTTTATTATTAAATAGCGGAAGCTACTTACTAGAGATGATCTGTCTGTCTGTACGTCTGTGTGTCTGTGTGCACTTTTCCCAGAATGGACTATACACCGATACACGTATCTACTACACTATTAACACTTCATGTATGTACCACTATGCCACATTCATACCTACAACACTATATATATACTATATACATAAGTACTACATCATTACCAAATCCAAATCCCCCAAATGGTCACAAATGTGTCACAAGTCAATAAAAATGGTCCAAAATGTATTATAAGTAATCATTACTAATCATAAATTACCCAAAATGTGTCGCAAAAAGTGTCTCAAGTCAAGACACCCCAAAAAATGTCTCAAAACACTCCAACAACTGACTCTACTTTGTTACATCTGTTTTACTACAGTTTATTACTGGTTAAGTTTATTATTTGACGTAGTGTTTCCATATGATTTCAGGTGAGTCGTATATATTCGAGATATAGTACAGATATTTCCATGAGCAGGATTTTAAGTTCGTATGTTATTATATTATTGTGTACCTAGTCATGACAAGGATAACTATGACTCACACACTTACAAGCACGTATGTTGTGTTAAAAAGAATGTTTGCAGTTTGTTTATTTGTTATTCTTGGGTAGCTGTGTAGTGTTTGTAGGCAGTTAGGAATTACTAGATTGATCATTAAGAGTTTAAAAGCTTTGGCTGTTTTCTGTAAGAAAATTCAAGCAGATTTGTGTAGCATATATCATAGATTTACATGTAGTACATTGTGGTGTACTAGGAAAATGTTAGTCGCTATATTAATGTATAGTATACTAAATGTTCTTACTATACTACATACAACCACTACCATGGTTAAGTGTACAAGATAATTTCTAACCAAGTGTAGTGTGCAGTGCACAACCGAGAAGAAATACATTCTCACTTACCGTCATTTACAGGTGATGATAAAGATAAGTCGACTTAAGTAAGCAAACAATTTATTTACCTGTGCAGGAAAGTATGCAATGACTAATGCACCTGTTGGTTTGCTTTAGTTTACTGTTGTTACACTAATTAGTTCTTCTCTCTGCCAAGAAGAGCAGCCACCACCAATTCCCCATCCACCTTCCTCCATCCATATTTATTAGCTGAAAAAAAAGAAATTAATGCAGTCTCTTCTTCCTCTCGTGTCATGTATGGAACAATTACGTTAGGCATGCTAAAGTAATATTTTATTATATTACTTAACATTCCATTTTTGATAGAAGTATGTAGTAATGTTAATGTTATTGAAAAGAATTAGCATTATATGCAAGCTCAAAAATTTACATTGAGAAAGATTATTCCATTGTATTATTCCTACTACTATTTGTATGTGTAGAATATTTCTTTCCATTATATGTGATGTTTACAAGTTTTTACTTAAAGATTATAGGAAATCAGGTTTTTAACACATAACATTACATGAAATTGCATAGGTTGAGCTTTGCCCTAAGCCGAACTGTAGTGTCAGGAAGGAATCTGCAGTTGTAGTACATGTAATGTGATTATACGTGGTACAATGTGTGTATTGTAATTAATTTCGGAATGCAATTTTCCATTTTTTGCTTTCCCTCTCTATGTGTATGTACACGTCTGCACATCACATAAAGTTAACGCAACTGCCAACAATACAGTGTTTTATTTGTCCTGTTTTCTACATTGTTGTGCTTTGTGGTTCATATGATTCATAAATGTTTTTGTTATTGTTTACAATCATACTTAACTTATAGTAATCGTATTGACTCCATTACGACTACAAAAGCCATGGGAATTGGAATATAACAAGTTACTGTTTACACCATGTGAATGTCGACAATAATGCGGTATATAATTCCGATGATGGGTTCGTTTAGTAGGTCTATACCGGCAGAGTGTAATTTTGAAATGGAGTATTTTTCATAATAAAAGCTTTAAGCTTTCTTGTTTGTATTCAGTTGAATAAATGCTTGTTGTGAATTCGCTCAAAGCAAATCACACGGGACGCGAGTATTGTGGAACTACTATGTGATTTAGGATCCAAACACAAACAACTACCGCAGAGAAGTTTACATAGAATACAAATACAAATAAAGCAGGATGGGCAAAAGACAGTTAGTTTGCAAATGATAGACAACTTATTTATTAAGTGGTGGAGGTACGACATCACTTTATGTGAATGATTAGTCCGTCTGTCTGGATGAATTAGGGACAACCAAGAAGTAAACCGGGCAAATTAGACATAAAACTTGGGAAAACCGGGAAGTTTTAGTCCAATTTATGGAACTTTAAGTATTGTAAGTGGATGCCAACGCAGACTGCCTAATATTGTTTGATACAAATATTAGTGTTGTCTCCGTCTGCACTAAATACCTGCACATTGCAGCATTAGGTCAATTGAGATAAGAACAGAAACTAATGTAAAGAGACAATGCAATGAAACAATTTTGCTTGTCATAGAAAGGACAGTAAATGGGTTTGTTTGGTAGGTGAGTGGGTGTAAACAAATTAAATCTCTGTTTGATTGTGAGATTGTACAGTTGAATTCTATTGAGAACATTTTCAGCATACTACACAAGCTGGTTCAGTCTGGTTAATGCAGTCATTCATAAAAGGCAATAACACAAACATGTTGACGTGTCATTCTGCAAAGAAGTATCACAACACAACACAAAATAATAATATGATGGAAGATCTGTTCCTATACAATTCGATTCAGTTTTCCATTGTAAACACTAAAGCAAGAAATCAATGTGCAAACGCAAACAGGTAAACAAACATTGTTTACATATAAGAGTTGATACTGAATGTGTGCAACTTTGCCTGGACGCAATAGCCTTATTCCTCTTCGATTGTGTTGTAAAATGCAAACAGGCCACAATAATGTTATCACATACTATTTATTTGCATAGAAATAGCCTCCCTAACTATGTGACCCTTTTGGATTCAATGAAAAGAAACGGAAAAACTTGTGAACTCTTACATAAAACACTCGTACTAAATAATTGTAGTGCTAGTATGCGGTGTAACTGTTATACCTTCTTCACTACTCTATTGTTGATATACATGCACTTGTATATATTCTGTAGATAGTGCATGCATTTTTGTGTCTACTACAATTATTAGTATGTGCACGAGTGTTATTGTATGTAAAGACAAGAGCTCTAAGTGCAGTTTGCTCACCCGGTCACAGCAAAACCCCATATTGTAAACCTAATATGAAAATATAAGCAAAATAGTATTGAAGATATAAAAAAAACTCAAAACGAAAACAATGCACTACATGTACAACGTAAAAAAGAGAAAAACAAAGTGTAGTTTTAAGTAAGTAGGTCTTTAAAAAATGAGTACAGCTTCTGATGTTTCTCTCGTGTCCCAAACGCAATTAAGAGTACACGGAATTCGTTCTCTAAATATTTACAACATACCTACTAAAATTATTGGCAACTAAAGTATATATAATATTATCCTTTTGAAGATGACGGTTTACAAAACTCCAAAAATAAAGACCAAGGCAATGCAGAGCAAATACATTTTTTCCTTTTCAGAAAGTTTCTTTTGACATGCATTCACTGTGCCCTACTCTGTGTTTAGTATAGCTTTATATGTATGTATACTAAATGCGATAATGGCATAATGAGCATAAAACGTCTTGACTTATTTATAGAATGTATTACATGAACAACATTAATAAGAGTGACAGTAACGTGAATATAAAGTCGTGGAGCACCACACACAAAGAAATACAGAGAACGTAGCAGCATGAAATGCGATCATCCTTAGATTACATGTACAGATAACCCTCAATCTCGTTCTGTGTATTGTAATGTTTACTAATAAATGCGAGCATTGAGAGTTTGTTTTGACGAAGACGGTATGCAGAAAGGAGTTTTAGTTTGTTTGTGACTCGGGGAGAAAAGTCAAGAAGCTAAAATGTAAGAAACGCAGTATTAACACTTGTACTTTGGAAGAAGGCCATCAAGATGTTCGTAGGCTGTTATCGTATGAAAGCGTAGTATTTGGTTTATTTTTACTTTTCTATAAAATGCATTTCTCTTCCTGCTATAAATACATGTATGTAGATAGTATTACATATTACATATAATAATATATTAAAGGAATTATCGCATCACCACCTCACCGGAATTACGATTCAATACAATATCTCTACACTTTTGTAAGAGCTGTTTAAAATACTTAAACAAAGCACATACTAGTAGTTCTTAATCAATATACTAAAATTCCTACTATGTTTCCTGGATATTTATACACTTCTAAAAAATCTAACATTATTTGCTGCACATTATGAAATAATTTGATAAATACTTATATGTCGTTATATCCGCAAAGCATAACCGTACAATATGTTCCTCACGAAAATAATGAAATGCCCGTTGAGCGGAAATTATGGTAATTGGTTTACATAAGCCAGGTGCTATAAAACTTACAGTTGTTGTGTAATATTATAATGGCTTCTAATTCGGGATTATATTGCATGAAGTCTGAAAATTAACTGACATCCCTTGTAGTAACGTCACAACTGAATATCTAGTATATTGCTATATATCTCTGTTCCAAATACCTATGCAGAGAAATATGTCATGTAGGATTTATGAATAGCTATAATAACATGTGCATTGGCTGCATTTTATTGTATGGTGAATCGTTGTTGGGTGCACACAGGGCCAGGGTATGACAACAGCAGTAAAGTTATAATGTATAAATCAAGTCATGTCTCTTGCTGGCTCTGTTGATGTCACTTGTATTGCACATGTCGAAAATTCGGTTTCAATATTGTCGTTCATTTAAATAACCTCTCTCGAAGAATCTAAACTGCTGATTGTATATTTATGGGTGTTATTTCTAAACTGGTTTCAACATTAACTGCCTCTAACTTGGCTTGAGCATTTAGTTACGCCATTCCATTTCAGGACAGTCAACACAACACAGCGGATCTAGACAGCCTGGCAATTCCTTCGGTTTTGCTTGGCATACAAATATAAGTAGACTGCGAAACAGAAATAATTTATCTGACATGTCTCACACATATTAGGTATACTACTTTGTACACAACGCAACGGGACACACGCATATATAGAATAGAGAGTAACAAGTAATAGGCTCTGAGAGACTAAGAACAAAACACTGTATCCGCAATCTTACTTTGCTTTTTGTCAGTCAGTGCTTCACACATACTCTAGTAACTCTAGAACTTAACTCTAACTTCCTTTAACTTGACTTGCTTGGCACAAATACCTTCCATACTTCAAAAACCTACGTCAGAAAGCCAGAACTCAACATTCACCAGGATACGGGTTAACAAAACACACTCGTCTCACTGATCGTACCGAATTCTATGATTTCCTTTCATTAGATTATACAGTTCTCTAACCTGACAAAAAATTGCGGGTGAAAGAAATTCTTTTTAGCTGAAGACAGAAGCTTTGAGACTAATAACTACAAGTATTATCACTCTGTCCTCTTCTTGAACCATATCGCATATCCTTAATTTCATTTGAAGTACATACTTTCAAGTAGGTGTGCCTAATAGTAGGTAAGCTACATACTAAAAGTAAAAATGCACTATATATTTATATTTACCTTAAAAACCCACTAACTCCTATGCATATGGTTTGTATTTACAACAACATAACAAAAGCATTCTGCCAAAAATTCATTTTGGTTTTCCAAATTACATATATATTATCGGGTAATGTAAACGAACTTAGGTACGTCTACCGATGAGCCAGATGACCTGTTGACGTGCGCTACGAGAATTACCACGTAGAATAGATAGGAATGAAATTTTGTATAATGGTAATTCAGTACTTTGCCTACTAGTTTGAGTGAACACATACTTCACCAAAATTTTAGTGTCAGAATGGCATGGGGTCACACATTGCCCGGTCAAAGTGTTTTTATTCTTTGATTCAAAATTTACCAACCAATTTCAAAAACTGACACCGCTCTAAAAGGTTTTCAAACACGGGGATCATTATGGCTATCTCAGAATTTTGATCGGTCCCCAAACGAGGAAGTTAGCTTACCGTAGTTCACTCAATAGAAGCCCAGGGGTTCATGGTTTTGGGGATGTAATTGTAGGAACAATTTAGCAAATAAAAGTCCAGTGGGCTTAAATGATGACCATGGGGCTATAGTTTTTTGGGCTTTGGTCGGGCTTGGCATGATCTCCAGGTGTGGCGAACCTGGAGATCATGCTGACACATACTGCATACTATTTGGTCTATCTGACGACTCCGACAAAAGTGTATTTTAACATATATATACCTATTTTCATAATTTTGAGTTTAACGACACAATCGCGTACATTACGTAACAAAATATTATAAGATATGCAAAAATTAGCTTTCCGAGCCCTTTACGTAACAATAACATTTTATTCGCCAAAAACAATAATTATTCCATAGTGCGATGGGCTTATATGTTGTCCATGGGTTTTTAAACCCTATACTGCTCCATGAGCCTGTTCATAGTTCATATATTTTCAAGTGCAAAAAAAAACTCAGTACCAAATTATGTCATGGGCTTCTATTGCGTAAACTACGGTAATCGGGGTTCCACCATTTTCAAAAATTAACTATCGGGTCCCATCGGTCCCGGGCTATAAAAACTGTAGTAAGTATCTAAGCGTATTATCTATCAAATGAGCACATAAAGAAAAAGGGATGAGTGGGACCCCTAGGTCAAATTTGCAATCATACAAAATTGCACAAAAATCCAGTAAAAGGGGATGGGAATGACACTACTCTTATTGATTTTATGTAACTCTAACCTAGCAATGGTTTGTGTTCTTATTCTGTCTCATTCCCATCTCGAGCTTTCGCGCCAAGGATATCATAGTGCATAACTCAAAATATGACTTCCAAATTTTGGGTGAGATTATTAATTTTTCCACGTACACTACTGAAGTACTGAGAAAGCATATATATGTAGAGAATATACAGATTTACTGTAGATGTTAGCATGACACATTTTAAAACTAAACAACATTACTTAAGTTACATAAAACGTTTTTGCAAATCCGCGAAGGTATATTACACAGAGACAGAATGTTGTGTAGGTACTATGTGGGGTATTTCATTATACCTATGTACGACTTCTGCTATGTATATGCAGTACATTAGGCGGAAAAACTTATAGCTAAATATAATATACAATTTACATGGTAGAACAGATAAATGTTTAAGATGCTCCTCTCGGGCAGAGTGCCAATGTGTCCAAAGTACATAACATCAGCGGATTGACACAATGCAAACGTGAATATAAATACGAAGGGGGAAATGTGAGACTCATTTAGATCACATTATCCTTCAGTTAGCATCAACACTGTTTACTAGCAGGGATGACTGAGTGAATCTCAACTAAGACTTTGCAAAAGTTTCGTATAGAACCCTCAGTGTTTTTCGATTGCTTATATTATATATGTCATTCAATTATATTAACACGCGAGCGACCCACGTAGAATTATTTGCATCATTTACATACGAGTAGTCATTGTGTCAAATGACTGCTGCATCTGTACTTATATACCACACTCTTGTGTCTCTGTATTAAAATTAGATTATAGGCGCTGTAGTGGCTTTATTATGTATCAGAATTGATACATATTGTTTCCAGAAATCTGTCTGTCTGTCCGTCTGGATGTGTGCACCCATAACTCAAGAACGGATGAACCAAGTTGGTTCAAACTTGGTATATGTTATCTAGAGGTTTCAACAAAGTTGCCAGTCAAAAATGGTATCTATAGGGTAGATTTATATACATTAATATATTTACAATACCTACTTCTTCTGATGCATTTTTAGATCGGTTTGCAATGATTTATTTGTATTAATATCTTACATATTTACTGCAAGACTATTGGTTCAACAGCTTCCCACTGCTTGATTTAAATTAAGCTGTAAACGGGAGATAGGAATCTGATACCTAGTATACTTATAGGTAATCCTTCAAGTTTAATGCGCATTGTACTTATTGGAAGCTGGTTACCTTATAATAATACAATCAATCATGTTGACAAATATATTTTAATTTGAACTATATAATTTGATCGAGTGATATCGTAGCAAGCAAGGGTTCTTTATCCAGAGGTTTACCATTTTTTCATTGATGATAATATCTCACAGAGTCACACAATACAAAGTATGGAATACATTCTATGTGACTTCTCAATTATATGTAAAGTGTTATCATAATGTAACATCATCGTCGTATCAGTTTGTGCTATAACAAGCATTAAGCATTTAGTGACATAATATCTGTATACAAGATATATACTTATTTTTATTGAATCGAGGACTCACATGACGTACTTACGCGCGTTTCCTCTTAGTATTCCTTGACACAACTTCAATTTTAGTAGATGATTATTTGCTTCGTCACCATAAAATTGCATTTCGTTTCTCTTGTATAAGTCTAGTATTCTGGATTTATATATTTATATTACTATGTACTATTACTGTGAAACAGTGGTTTCTGATGTAACATAATAATATGTAATAATACGCCAAATAGTTTCACCAAGTTGTAAAAGTAATATAATAGGAGTAGTGTAGTAAAGAGTATACACATACAGTAGTATTTGTATAGAATAGAATAGGTATTGCGGCTGAATCTGAATTGATTTGATTTAATCGGCTTGCCCTGGTTCGTTTCAGTGAAACGAAGCTATTCGTCTCTCTTATTCAGACTCACTCACATCATAATACTTTTTAATCATGCAACTCATTTGATTGCTTTTTCCATTGACATGACATGACATGAGACAAATAAGACTTTTTGCAAGGTTTCCTATTACTATTACAAACCCTTTTGTAAGTAGTGCATATAGTTAAGTAGTACAAATAGTACATAGTTATGTGTACTTGCTCTGTTCACTGTCACATGCCATGCGGTCTTACTTTAATACAAGTAGCAAAAGCAATAATGGCACAATAGTGCATAGTGTGTAGTTATTGCTATTAGTATTATGGCCATATACCATGCAGCAGTGTGTAAGTGTAAACGTGGACAGTGCTACTACTAATGTAATGATATAAGCATAACCATTAATTACCATCACACACTATTCAACAGCAGAGACTCTAGTAGTTGAGGTTACGCCATGAGAGATTTATAAAGCCTTATTTTCTGAGTGATAATAACATGACAATTTGTACACTAAAATGTTTGCATACACTTTACTGTGTGTTTCAACTATACTCGTTTAGTGTAACTACATACCTAAAGAGTGTTGCGTTGTGTGTGGTCTGATTGAATAGTGCTATGTGGCTGATGCTCTAATTTTTGAAATCATTAGCTGCTGAAAGGAATGGAAAGTTTATACATGACAAAATAACACCATCACTGTGTGAGTGTTGTTGTTGTGTGATACCTTAAATAAAAATCGCAAATGGGCTGCTTTCAGAGTTCATATGGTTACGCTAAATGGAAATTCTGAATGCGCTCGTGTGTTCATATTATTGATATCACGAGAGCCATGGTTTCGTATGTATGTCAAGTAATATGTAAACAAAACATGAAAACATGAGTGTAACACCATTAAACATGTTGGAACAATTATGCCGGTTTTTGTACTATTCATATAAAATAATTAGGTTTTGAATTGGAAAAACATCAATATCATTGCATGTTTAATTACACGATTTTTTCAACATGAAATGTATTTACATGTAGGTTGATGCCTATTATTTGGGATTAATTTCGTGCTCTTATATTCAATTTTGAGTTCATCATTGAACAAATATTTAGAACATGAAATAATTCCAGGAATCTTTTTCAAGATTGCACATCCAATTAAAATAAACTATTGCAAAATAGAGTAAAAAAGTAGCATCAGCAGGTGTTTGATTTGGAATAGTTATTTTTGTGCGTA
>JAQFYB010005379.1:0-14193 GCA_034694085.1 Pogonognathellus longicornis | reverse complement strand
GTGTTGTAATTGAAAAACAGTTTACTGAATTACTTTGCACTTTAAATAAATTCAAACTTTCAAAACTTTCAAACTTTCAGTACACACAGCACACAACACACACACAGCACACACTTAACGTGGGTTTCTTTCCACGCCGATGGACCCAAGTCCGTTCTCTCCAACGTGGAACTTGGCGCGCACAGCGCACTGCACAAAAATCACATTAATATAAGCATAATAGTGTGAAAGTACATGTGCTCATTAATTAAGGTATAACAGGGTTAATAAAATTATATTTTAGAATCCCATATTTGCATATTTAGTGATATTATTTTTTTAGATTCCTTAACTTTGGATACATGTCAAGTTAAAAAACTGGTGTCTGGATGACTACTTCATTTGAAAATTTTATTTGCAATTGTTTGATTTTATTGTTGAAACATACATACAACTGCATGCCTTTACCAAAACGTTTATACCATTTCAAAATCATTTTGGGAAAAAGTTTTCTAATTCTAAATTTGAGTTATTTTAATCAGAAATAAATCTAAAATACGTCAAACTACCGCAAAGTTTTTTTTCGATTTTTTGCCATTTTTGCCACCAAAATAACTGATTTTTTCGGATTTTGGAGGGGCAATGCCCCCTTGCCGTGTTTCGGCTCACTTGCACCATATTATATGACTAAAGTCTAAATATGTGTGTAGTTGGATTGGGTTGATGCTTTGGTGTTTGCAAGTAGTTGATCATATTATGTAGATTCTAAATGTTGCTCCTGTCACGTGCCTCTTTTCTTTAGAACTTGGCATAAATTCAAATATATTAGCATTGTGGGTTCAGTAATTCAACTTTTACAAAGTTTTTTAGTTGTGAACAATTCATAGTTATGTTGTAAAATTTTAAATTACACCCATGCCTTGCACTTGTTGAGAGCTGATAAAATTTATTAAAATTCCGAATTCGTCGTGCAGACACAGCGTACACGCTGTGTCGGGTAACCGGATACCTACACTACTTTGAATGCAATTCTTATAGCGCAGGAACCATCGTAGGCGGAAATGGAAACCCGTAAAACCATCGGTAGTACCTTTCAAAAATCCCTTATTGTAATAATGATAACCTTTATTGCTTACATTTAGTCATTCAGTTATAAGTACATCAAATTTATAATGATACAGAAGTACTCAAGTCTTTATGTAACTGTTAACAGATTTGCTCTTTCAATCATCAATGGACATAATGTCAACACAGCCAGAGTTAGTGAGTCGGATGGCAGGAGGGAACTAAAATATTGGAGTGGAAAAATAAATACAAAATTTGAAATAATTCAGTTATTGATTTAGAAGCAGACCTGTTTTAATCCATTCAATATAACGGCATCAGGATAATTAACTGTAATGTAGGTAATTAAGATTATCTTCAACATTTTATTACTGTTGAATGTAATGTCCAAACAACTTGAGTTATACAGCGTGATTGATCTACACTGCAAAAGGAATTTTACATGGGCTGGAGAATATGTCGTAGCTTATTAAATGCGCAGAAAGATTCTCTATAATAAATGTACTGTAGTTTATCTCAAAATGACCTATGACCTTGTTGAGACAGGTCTATCTAAGGCTTTCCCTAGCCCATGTACAATTCCTATTCCAGTGTAGATCAATCACGCTGTATAACAATCTGAAAATCGGGATTGAGTTATAACAAGATATTAATATTTCAGCAATTGTCCAACCCGAACAAAACTTCTCAACCCAATCCTTCAATTTTTTATACCTTCACCCAAACCAACCTCAAAGTGATGGCCACAGGTTCCTATAAAATACGGCTGTAATCAAGTAGCACATAAAGTACCATTATTATTATCAATTGCTAGTAATCGATAAAACTATTTTTATTACATCTTTTAAAATTGTAGATTTTAAACAAACATGGCTTACAAACTTTGAAGGTGCATATATTTGGAAAAATAACTGCATATTTTAGATGCCATTATTTTACATGTTAGAGAGAAGTGTAAAGTTGAAGAATACATAAAAATGCCTATACCCTTAATTTAACTGTTGCATAATCTGTTTATTCCCGTCTGGAAAATTATACCTGCATGTCGAAATAAACCATTACAAAACGGATATAAGTAGTTGCGGAGTATCTCTACTGTAGGTCACAACGAATTATCTTTAAAATATTAGTATTAAAATGATGCAGGCATATCACAACGAATTATCTTTAAAATATGAGTATTAAAATAAACTAAAATGATGCAGGCAAATATCTTCAAATGAAAAATGTTTTTGTAAATTTACGGATTGCACTTTTGTTGAATGATTAAGTTCACAAATAAATGCATACATACATAAAGTCTACACACCGCGTTCTTATACAGTAGTGTACTGTGCGATGTGCGCCAAGTTCCACGTTAAAGAGAACGGACTTGGGTCCATCGGCATGGAAAGAAACCCACGTTAAGTGTGTGATGTGTGTGCTGTGTGTGCTGTGTTTTGTGTGTGCTGTGTGCTGTGCGCTGTGCGCCAAGTTCCACGTTGGAGAGAACGGACTTGGGTCCATCGGCGTGGAAAGAAACCCACGTTAAGGGTGTGATGTGTGTTGTGTGTGCTGTGTGTGTTGTGTGTGCTGTGTGCTGTGCGCTGTGCGCCAAGTTCCACGTTGGAGAAAACGGACTTGGGTCCATCGGCGTAGAAAGAAACCCACGTTAAGTGTGTGCTGTGTGCTGTGCGCTGTGCGCCAAGTTCCACGTTGGAGAGAGCGGACTTGGGTCCATCGGCGTGGAAAAAAACCCACGTTAAGTGTGTGATGTGTGTTGTGTGTACTGTGTGTTGTGTGTGTTGTGTGCTGTGCGCTGTGCGCCAAGTTCCACGTTGGAGAGAACGGACTTGGGTCAATCGGCGTGGAAAGAAACCCACGTTAAGTGTGTGCTGTATGTGCTGTGTGTGTTGTGTGTGCTGTGTGCTGTGCGCCAAGTTCCACGTTGGAGAGAACGGACTTGGGTCCATCGGCGTGGAAAGTAACCCACGTTAAGTGTGTGCTGTGAGTGCTGTGTGTACTGTGCGCTGTGCGCCAAGTTCCAGGCTTCTGTGCGCTGTACGCCAAGTTCCACGTCTTCTGTTCGCTGTATGCGCCAAGTTCCACACCGCCGTTTTAGCTCTGAAACCCAATACTCGTAACACGAAATCTCATTTTTGCTCTAGCTCCCCGTATATGTGACATATTTAAGACACTGCTGAGGGGTGTTCTGATTTTTTAATTTTAAAATCTGATTGCCTTAATGTTTTTGAAAATTGAAACATAAGGCGTTTCGGAAGGATTTGAATTAAACAATTTGCAATGATTAATTTTAATTGATAATCATATCTAGATTTGGCATAGGTCAGCTCAGCTTGCCTTGACAATATACCTTTCATGGCATGCCCATCTTTCCGCTCGCGGAGCGCGGGCAAAGATTCACTATTGAGGAGTGCCACACATACTGGTGCATGGACGTAGCCAGGATTTGGTGGAGGGACTAACTCAAAACATAATATATATATAGACCAGACTCAAAACATACGGCTAGTGAAATGGTACATTTACGATAACAAATTTTTCTCCTCTGTTTCAAGAAATCTGTTTAATCATTCAGAGCTTTATTTTCAGCAAGTGTTCATGTAGTTCTAAAGAAATGACAACAAAAGAGAAGCACAATTTAATGAATTGCTGATAATTCAGTTCCTTTATAAACTTTGTGTATTTATAAATACAGAAACTATTCAACCAAATGTTTATACGAATTGCCGTTTAAATGTTCAAAATGAACCAAATCATGAGTATTAGTATTGACTTACGTAAAACCTGACTATTTATACAGTTGTCTATATAGTGTCCACGTGTTTATAAACTCTATAAGGTTGTACAGCTGGTGACACAATGTTAAATATTGGGATTGGGAAACCAGGTTGGAAAAACAAATTTTACTTATCTATCACGTCAGCAGGAGTTGAAATTAGGTAAAAGTACATAATGTTGTGTCATGTAAACTATTACCCAATCTGACATGTAGAACAAGTCGTTATTATTTAGAAGCATGGTTGAGTATTATTAACTTTGTAAGCTGATAGTTTTTCTATTTATCTTCGTCGTTATCTAACTAATAATTGGAACTTGAAACGAATCAGAAACTACTTGATTAATTGATACAGTAATGGACTAGAAGCCGCTCGACAAACATTTGTTTCTTCACACCTCTCAATTCGATTTCTCAACACTGGCTTCAATGTATGTATTTGTAAAGCAGTAAACATACAGTCAGGCAAAAAATTCTATTGCGTAAGAATTTCAATTGAATGCTATTTGATAAATCACATGAATTTTAAAGTTAATATTATTTATTCCACTTTTTATACAAATCGGCAGAAGATGTTTAACCATACTGAAAAACTTTTAAAAAAATGATAAGTTATAAAATTGTACCAAGGCCAAACAGGCTAATAATAAGTCAATGAATATTTAAGAATAGATTTTAACAAATTTGTTTTATTATGATCTTTATAATAGCCATTAATGCTGAAAAATATAAACACTCAATCAGGATTTTGATTTTTATTGATGGTTGGAGGATATCATTACTTGAAAGATCTACATAGCAATTTTTAACATGTCGTGTAACGTGTAGTATTTATTTTTCTTTTGCAGAGATCTACGCTGGATTTCAAACTAAAATGATTTGACCCAGTTTGGCAACTATTGTTCCAGTTATCCCGGCACGTATCCCAAATTTCTCTCTGGGAGAGACACAAATTAAAATTTGAGAACAATGTTGGTATATGAAAATTTGTAGAACTATAATTTTTATAGCAAATAATTTTACCATAATTTTGTTATGAGTGATGAGTGTATACTACCATGACCGTAACTAGGGGTAGGGCACCGGGACCCGGTGCCCTACCTAGGTCTATGCACCTTTAAAAAAATTATTTTTATAAATACGTAACATCATTACAAGTAATAGGTATATAATATTGTTATTTAATTATCTCGTTTTCAGGTTTTGTGAATCCAGCATTGCAAGATGCCGACTACAATTTTAGAAATTATTTAACCTCAATTAATTTTAATCGTTTAATATAATAAGATATCCAAACACATCAAACTGTGGCTGCAAATGTCTTAATCAGTAATATTGATACATTTAAATATTTTAAACGCGTTATAATAGATGTATATGTTTGAATTTATGACATATCCAACACCAATATTTCCGCCATATCAAAGGTCTAATTACGGGTAGCGCTAAAAAACAGGAAATTTGAACGCATTTTCAACAGCTTTGATTTTTTTAGACCGAATCAAATTTTTCCTGCTAATTAAGGTCACAGCTGCATTCAACATAGAAATCTTGACATCCACATTTAATCTGAATCAGTAAAGGTCAATTTTTGACATATTAGTGGATGAAATATTTGAAATCGTAAATGTTAAAAGATTGGTCTTCTATACATAACTATATTCTTCAATGACCTTTAGTGGTCAAACGGACTGTGACGTTTTTTGGTGTACTCCTCAAATTTCATCTGCAACTCAAAGGCTACCTCCTTGCACATTTTGGGGCAAATTGAACCATGGGCACACAGCCCATCTTGACAGTGCTCCTGCTTTGACGGTTTTACAATATTTCTCAGCTGTGCACGATTTTAGAGCTAGTTTCCCGGAAAAAATATAATACGGTATAAAAAATTCTAAACCGCCAATATCGGAAAGTTTTCCTAATTTTTAACGCAACAGTAATATAACTTTCATTTGTATTAGATATGTCAAATCCATGCATAATCGCTCGATCTTTCCAGAAGTATAAGACATATGTAGGTTCTCCATATTTAATGTGAGGCGGGCTGTAGAGATGGTACAATCATTTCGAACCATTATGCATAGTATGTATATCAATTTGGTAAAAGCCAAACGTTTTAACAATAGGGAAAAGTTGTATATTATATTAGATAATGGATATTGACACCTGTCTAAGGCCAGCGTAGCTGACGTAAAAATGTGGCATTGATCCATTTAATGTTTCCGCCCGTGGCGTGGGCACTGCATTAGTAGTAATCGATAATAATAAGTTTCTAAACAAAATATGAGCATCAAAAACATTGATGGCTAGGTTGCATTTTTACGACAGGTTCGGTAACCTACGGTGAGGTTCCGAATTTATTTGATCGTGTTTTCAATAAATCCGAGTATCGTTTAACTAACTGAAATCAATTTTTGCACTTGCTTCGCGGATACTGCTATATTAAGCAATTGTTTTATATTGTACTTTTTATGTAAATATGTCCAAATAGGGCATTTGTCATTACTGAAATTGTTTGGATGTCCATATGGCGTATTTTTCTGTAATATTTTATCCATTCCACTACTTGAATTTATTCATATGGGAAAGTTATTTACCATTCATCCACTTTGTTGAGGATCATTTTCGACAGTTTTTAATTTCAAATTTTTCTATCCACACTATATCTTCTCCTAGCCGCCTGGACTTTGTGGTAATAATTTATTCATGCATAGTTAAATGAGTGCTCTGGAATGCGACAGAGTATGAACCGATTTAGAAAATTTTTGTGTGAATTATTATTGGTGTTAAAGTATTGGGGTAGGCGACAATGAGTATGTAATAGCGTGGGATTCATGGCAAAAGGAGATATCTTAATTGGTAATTGCGCGAGTAGCAAAAGACAAAAGATGGATAGTGACTTCGTTGGAATCCCGTTTGACAAACGCATTTAGTTTTGAAGTAAAAGAAAAACTTTCAAACGGTCACTATCCCATTTTGATTTCGCAACTCAACAATCTCTGAACTCTGCTTTTACCACTCTCAACAATTTGTAATTCCTTGTTTTGCCACGAGACCCACGATATTATAGAATTAACAGTACCGTAACAAGCCTGTCCCGGCCGTGAGGAACAGAAGGTACTACTCCCAAGGCCGTATTTAGGATTCCACTTTGGTAGGGGCAATATACCTAAATAGGGGCAAAAAAGTCCTTTAGCGTGCGATGCGCGAAAAATTTAAGCTATTTTAGGCCGAAATCAATCTAAAACGCAACCAATTCGCCCATAGCACGAAATATTTTGCAGTTTTTTGGTAAAACAACGTATACTTTGCAACACATACACATGTGAAAAGGTGCTTCACTAATCAATATATGCGACTAAAATTTGATGACGATCAATATTTTCGGGAGCATGCATGCCGGTGATTCCGGCCGTTTATTTATGTCCCGGCCGTGAGGACGTTCCTCCCCTATCCCCCCTTGTGGACGTTACGGTACTGAGAATTAATAAAAAATTTAAATTCAAAGTTCATCATATTCATCGAACATTCATTCTGAATATTCATTGGGTTGATCTCAATAAAAAAAATAAAAATTGACTGTGTAGGGTGCTGTAATTTGGCTAGTACTGTGATTTGACTGGTACTGTGATTTGGCTCGTATTGTAATTTGGCCAGTTCTGTAATTTGGCTAGTACTGTAATTTGGCCAGTACTGTAATTTGGCTAGTACTGTAATTTGGCTAGTACTGTAATTTGGCCAGTACTGTGATTTGGCCAGTACTGTGATTTGGCTAGTACTGTAATTTGGTTAATACTGTAATTTGGTCAGAATTTTGGCTACTCCTGGCTTGATTTCACTGAAATTTTTAACTACCTACTTAAAAGTCTAAAATACCGATCAACTCGGTAACGTGAAAAAATGCTTTAAAGCCTTTTAAATAATGAATAACTCATTTTATTGCTTAATTTGCTCAAAAGTATATTTTACGTGTTACAAATATTTTGTATTTCCAGCCACCACTATACATTTTGATATTTTTTCACGCAGTTTTAATACTCACGATGACTCTTTAATCTCAATTATAAAATATTTTTTGTTACTCTCTGGGAAAGTTCAGTCAAAATTGAAAAATTGGAGTGCTGTAATTTGGCTATGCACTCAATAAATAAACGTACATTCACATTACAATTTTCACTATGGATATCTCCAGTGACGAGGGACGGCTTATTGAGATCATAACAGGAAAAGAGAACCAAAAACTAGTACCCTAAACCATTCCTGAAAGGAGAACACTAGTTATATCTCTAAAGCAGCAACAATAACCACAGTTGCAGTCCACCTCCAATTTGAATTTCCTAGTACAAACTTTAAGGATTTGTTTTATTGGCGATGGTCCATTGCATTGGTCCATATAGGTATTCATATGACATGCTTATATGTTAAACTGTGTAACACCAATTGTTAATTAGCCCTAATAAATGGATAGACCATTGGCCAAATTACAACACCAGCGATGTAATTTAGCCGGATCTTTTTAAATTGACTCATTCCTTAATATGACGTATAAAATATGTATAAAAATTCAATATTTACTTTACAGCTTTAAATATTCCATGCAATAAAATAGCGTGAAAATGTTTGTGGTGGGTGGAAGTAAAGCAGTGGTTGCCTATCCCAAGTGGGATAGGTGGGATAGGTGGGATGGTAGGATAGGTGGGATGGTGGGATGTGGGATAAAGTGGGATAATGTGGGATAAAGTGGGATAATGTGGGATAATGTGGGATAATGTGGGATAAAGTTGCAAATTCAAAGATAAGACTATAGGAAAGCGGATTAAGTCCTATTTCACCCGCAGGGGAGTCGCAAAGAAAAGTTTTAAAGGGAAAAGTTGTTAGGCCATAAGGTCAAATGCAGGGACCGCGGAAGATGTTTACGGGTCCCCACCCGTAAACATATTTGTGTGAATTACTAAAAATTGAATTACTCATCTGACTAAGGGCGGAACCGTGGGGACAATGTTTCCCCAAAAATGGTGCCATTTGGACATCGCCAACAATTGCCCCCCCTCTTTAAGCCGACGTTATAAAAAAGGACATTTAAATTTCAATATTATGTTCATTTGGTTAGACATCAAGCTACAAGTATCAAAAAAGCGATTATTTTACCTGAAAATAAAGTCAGTTGTTGATTTTATCGCAAATAAGTTCACTTATTTCGACAAATTAATAATCGCTCAGGATAATTAGCTCATTTTGTTTTACCTCAAATTAGAAGTTTAAAGTTTTAATGAAATCCTAGATACGACCATGCAATATTATGTAAAAATTTACATTTTTCGTGATATTTCATTCATACAAAAATGTCCCACACAAATATGTCCCACACAAATATGTCACACACAAATATGGCCCCTACCCGTAAACATCTTCCGCAGTCCCTGCAGATGACCCTACGGTCCGACGAACAACTTATCTCTTTAACATTTTTCTTTGGGACTCCCCTGCGGGTGAAATAGGACCAAGTTCGCTTCCCTATAGTCTAATCTTTGAATTTGCAATTTTATCCCACATAATCCCACTTTATCCCACATTATCCCACTTTATCCCACATTATCCCACATTATCCCACATTATCCCACTTTATCCCACTTTATCCCACATCCCACTATCCCACATCCCACCATCCCACCTATCCCACTATCCCACTTGGGATAGGCAACCACTGCTTTACTTCAACCGTTTCTCGAAAATCATTAGACGTACAAGGTAGTATCTGATCTGATGGCACTATAAATGGAAATAACACAAACTATCGGCTAGGTAATCGATATACCTCACGATGTATAGCACTTACAGTTAAAGTTCATTAAATGATAATATGAATTGAGTATAAAAACTAAAAAGGTGGAAGCAGGATTATTTTTTGTTGTAAGGGATGTTTTTTATGTTGCCTTATAGCACAGAAAATAGTTACAGTACTTAACAAATAGTTTGTGCAGAATACATAACATGAATTATTTATATTCTTCTAAATTAATAAAGACTTTTTATAATGAGTATTTCAATTAAAAGAATAGCCTTTAGATATGAATTTCAGGAATTCTTTGAAGGCTATTAGTTAGCATGCATTAATACATGAACAAGAACAATAGACAGTGATAGTTAGAGGTGGGTGTCATAATTGTAGAACTCAAATCCCAATATTCCGCATCAACTCATTCATTTTTAGGATGTTTGCGTAGTATTGGTTTGAATTAGAACCAGGGCCGTACCCAGGATTTCTCTTTGGGGGAGGCTAGCTGGAAATGCAAGGCAAAATGTTATTACCCATATTAAATATGAACAATTTGTCAATTTTTGTATGATACATTTGAGCAAATTTGAAAAAAATGACCAAAAAATACATAAAATTCGCGCGTAGCGCGAAAAATTTCGCGATTCTTGGAAAGTTTTTGAGAAAATAATCTATTTTTCAGGATTTATGGTATAATCATTGGTGAGAAACACATGTGTATTTATATATTGATTGATTACCTATAATATTATCATGCTCAATAAAAATACTAATAATATCTAGTGTAACTTTAGAAATCCTGGGGCCTCCCCCCTCGGTACGGCCTTGATTAGAACTAAACACCTTTTTCTATGATAGATTTTATTACCCCTATAAGACGGACTTAAAACATTGCTTAAAGTTAATGTTACATTGATAAAGTCGCCATTTCAACCTCTACCTGATTGTTTTGACCTATATGGGTCACTTTTCATATGGCCTTAGGAGTCGGTTCATAGTAGTTGTATGTGTTTTACATCTGAAATTCTTGGATACGCTCCTATGGCAGCCAAGTTTTTAATTAATTTAATGTATTACTAGTATGACGAAATATTGTACCAACATCAACTTTTATCTAAGCTTTGTATTATTTGTTGCAATTATTTAACCATTCGAAATGATGATAATCTTTCGGCCAATCTTATCTCATGGAGTACATATACCATCATATATAATTCATAAATTTGATTCGTTTCTACATTGATTAGATAATTTATCATAATGTCAATATCTCTAATGTTGCATGTTTTGTGAATACTTGAATAAAAATATTGAAATTGTACAAATTTACGGTTTGGAGTTACACTGAGTTAAAGTTTTACCTATATAGAAAACTGGCAATGAGTTCAAAGCTTAGATATGCATTTAATTCGTGACAATCCCAAAATAAAGTAATCGATTCGACGATTTTTTTGAAACTTTTTTAATGTCCTTTTGTAAAATGTCCATTCTAATTTCAACAGAAATATAGATTCAGTTTTTGAGATTCCCCCAAACAGAACCTCTACTCACAAAGTACGACTTTTCTGGGAATTGATTTTTCATGCTGAACTTCCATAGCTAAATTATAATACCTGTACTAAATCATGTTAAATAATTGTGGTTCAATATTAAAATTTTAAGCAGTATTCTTCTTCCGATACTTACTTATATTCGTTTGTAACAATTTATAATCAAATATACTTGTGTTTCTCGTCGTCATCAGTGTGAATTTAAAATGATATGTATTGTATATGTAGTATTTATGTAAGCTATGGGAGAATAGCCAATGTTTGCTTACTATTTTGCTAAAACATTAAACTCCTGATGGGCATTGTCGCGGCTTTAGCATTTGATAAAGGGAACTGCAAAATTTCTTGGAAGGTCCCAATCATCGATTTGTTTAACTATTGACTTTTAATGGGTGCATGTATAAGTTACACCAGGATACATAGTATACATAGCAGAAAAAAACCTCCATTTTTTATTTTCACCAAACTAATACTCTCTTTTATAAAAATTATTTAATGCTTTAATATTTTCAAAAGTGTAAAATTTTGTTTCGTTTCACAGCTATTAAGTGCTCGTAACTATCTAGTAGACAACTAATTGGTGGAACAAATTGATTCCGCCAATATACAGCCAAAAATATAAGTTTCCACTTGCAATGGCACAAATGTATTATTTATTAACAATTTTGTGGATATTTGTTTACTCACTAACAGTTAAAAGTGAAAAACAATATCTAAACTTAAATTCACATTTATTTCCATTTGAGAATTGTTTAATTAATATTCTTCTTCACGAAGAAAAGGGTAATGTTGACTTCAAAGAATTCAAAGCACCAGTCCTATTGATAAAATATTCAATTGGATTCCATAAACCAAACGCTTTCTTGGACACAGAAACCCGGATGGTTTGGACTCTGGAAAATGGAACGCAAATGGAAATCAATGATCCCATAATGTCTGCTCCATATGCGTGGCAATGCATTCTTCATTTTTATTTGTTTCCCTCTTCCTGCATTGCTCAATATTCTGCTTTAACTTTGACAGAAATGTTTCCGAAAAATACTCGGTGGTTTTGGAATCATTTTATGGAATCGGAAACAATATTTCACTCCAGTGTATTTGGAGGAGTGGACATTTCCAGAAATGAAATGTTTGTGATGATTCTCGAAGATAAACAGGTCGGAAAGAGAGATTTGGACAAATGGATCTGCGCTGCAACATATTTTTACATTCCTCACAGAAATTCACCTCAAGTTGAACTACTTCTATTGATGGATTATGGTAGGACATTTCAAATATACATGATAGTTGTTGAAGATTTAAACTGCGAAAATGGAGGACGGAAGCAAATTTTGATGGATGGAACATACACATTAGAAAAGTTGGATGAAAACTGGAAAAATCAACATCAAAAAGATAATAAATCTCCTGCACAAGGAATATTGGTGTATAACAATAATATGAACACAAATGGCTTACACACAATTGGTGCAGTCATTCCATCTGCAGAATTATCGTTTAAGCGATTTCATATAAGTCGCTATGATTTAAACTTAGCATTATTACAATCCATTATTACTAGAGAGCGGAAAGGCAGGCAAAAGCATGTCCATTTCGATGGGCCCTACGACATGCACAAACAGTATCTGGACGTTTCAGACCATAAGAAGCTGAAATACAGATTCTTATTTTGCATGTTTTTGCCTTTTTTTCGTTTTTGGTTTTTAGGGCATGTTTTTGCCGATTTTGGGTTTTTAGGGCATGTTTTTGCCGATTGTGGGTTTTTAGGGCATGTTTTCATGTTTTTACAGCTTTTAGTGCTTATTTTGGTTTTTTGGAAGGATAATTCAAAGTGCATATTTCCAAATGTTGTTGGTACATTTGTTCACAGTAAGTAGAATTTGTTTTTAAAAGTATGATTCAAAACCAGAACGTTATATATTAATTTCACAATTAATGGCAGTACAAGAAAATCAGTTTTTTAAGGACATGAGTGCTGCCTAAACGTAAATAGCGGCCAGCATTCCATGGAAGACGTTGTGGAACGTCACCTTCAAATAGTTTCTAGAGAAATACATTTGTAGTTAAATACTTTTATAGTTAAATATTCACTTAATGGAAATTAAATTATTGAATAGGTAATCCCGACATTTTTATGCAAATATTAAAGCCCATTATCGTTTTTTTCACAAGTTTTTAGTGCATGTTTGGGTGCATGTTTGGCAATTTTTAGAGCATGTTTTATAATTTTTAGAGCATTTTTGCATGCCTGAATCCAGTTTTATTTTGCATGCCTTTCCGCTCTCTAATTATTACCAATGCAAGTTCGATTTATACACACTTTGTGACACGTCGCCGGTCATGTTTAACCGAAATCGAATTCGACAGCGGTAACTCTCACTTTTTCGTGCTGAAATATGAGCACTTTCAATTCCTGACATGCGATGGGCAATTAGGAATAGATCAAATTTCTTTTTGGGGCTACGTGTCATGCTACGACACTTCATCATGGATGGCTATTTTATTGAGCTGCATTGTAATCAATGTGCTTGTAAAGATTATATACAAAGTTAAGAAAATAAAAGGTAATTGGTGGAGCACGGTACTTCAGAGTCTGTTGGAGCAAGAAAGTGTTACTGCTGCAAATCCCAAAAAAGTGACGTGTCTGTACTTTGTATGCGGAACTTGGCTCTTAATGACAATTGTTTTATCCAATGCAAATATCATGCAATTGTCAGCTCCAATACAATTACAAATTTCAATCAGTTGGTTGAATTTAATTTCTCTCTTTATTGTCCATTCAATAATCACTTAAATCTATTTCAATATATGAATGGAGAATTGGAAAACCATCATAGAATGACGGAATTCTATCTTATAATAGGGGAAAGCGGAGTTCTACGTAAAACTCAAAACAATGACAAGAAGACTTGGAAAAAAACTATCGACAATATTTTTTCCCGCATTACATTTCCGGAAAATGTCATCAAATCGAAAAGTTCTTATATTTTTGGCGAAACCATTTTTGAAGGTATTTTAGGCTGCAATAAAACAGCGTATGGCGA
>JAQFYB010005378.1:0-14193 GCA_034694085.1 Pogonognathellus longicornis | reverse complement strand
CAACATTCAGAATAGTATGTTTCCGGGTAGTATGAGGGTGGAGAGTAAGCAGGAGGAGAATAAGCTGGTGGAGAATATGCCGGTGGAGAATAGGCAGGTGGAGAATATGCGGGTGGAGAATAAGCAGGTGGAGAATATGCGGGTGGAGAATAAGCGGGTGGTGAATAAGCGGGTGGTGAATAAGCTGGTGGTGAGTAGGATTGAGGATAGTAAGTAGGATATACAGGTAAACAGATTGGAGCAATTTGCGGATACTTGTCGTAGTTGAATTCGTTGTCTACTTCAAGTAAAACCAAATCTGAACTGGGTTGATTATATCCGTAACTTTGAGGAGGTGGGTAACTGCTGTAACTGTCTGATTGCACCGGGAATTTTTTGCAGATACGTGCCTCAAAGTTTTTGTATGCCTCATACTCATTGTAGTCTGTCAGGATATCCCAATCACCAAATCGAACACGATATTTATCCAATGGACCAGTTACACACGATGCAGAGGTCAAAATAAAGTAGTTTTGAACAATGACTCCAGTACAGACGTAATTCTATTATAAAACATGAAAACATAAAACACGAAAAATGAAATACATTTTCTCACTTTATTTGACACAAATTTTAAGAATGAAATATAAAAAAGACTTACATAGTAATCGTCGGTAATAAGAACGACCCAGCGACTCTTAGCGTAAGGCTGGACATTGTCAACTGCATTATAAGCCGGTTGGTTATAACCATATTGCTGTTTATTGTATTGCTGATTATCCCGATACAATTCATCGTTCGTATGGGGAAGCACACCACAATGAATGGATTCATTGAGTTCCAAGTACTGAAAATAGACAAAAAATTATTACTCTTGTCGTTTTATCATAATTTTACTTCATCCTTTGTCTTTTTAAAAAATCTACTTACGGTAACTGCCTCGTAGCTGTCGTACTCAGCATACTGAACATACTGTGGCTGATACGCTGGAGGTGAGTAAGCCGGAGGCGTATATGCCGGAGGTGAGTAAGCTGGAGGTGAATATGCCGGAGGTGAGTAAGCCGGAGGTGAATATGCCGGAGGACTGTAACTTTGATACTCGGGAGTTGGATAATACTCCGGTTGGTACGGCGGCGTGTAGCTTGGCTGGTACTCTGGTTGGTACGGTGGTGTGTAGCTTGGCTGGTATTCTGGTTGGTAGGGTGGTGTGTAACTTGGTGAGGGATAAGGATCAGGTGGTGAGTATCCATAGTCTGAAATGAGTGAAAACAGAATTAGATTCGGTTTGAAATCATTGAACATCTACAAAAACCAATTTAAAATCCAAAAAGAAAAAATAGGACATGAAATAATGAAAAATAGAAAAAATCGGTTTTAGAAAACCGCTAAATGTCTGTATTTATATAAAAATGAAATGAAATCCTTCAAAATTTTGGAAAATTGCTTACTTGGTGGTGGATAAGGGACTGGTGTAACTGCAGGGAGAGCAGCGGCGATCACTAGGGCTGCTAACATTCCTAGCCTGTCGAAAGATGACTTTATGTCCCCCATGTTCGATATTTTTTGAGACAGCGAGACAAGGGTGATGAGCAGACCAGGATCACCAGACTGACTCAAGGACTAGATGTGCTGTAGGTCTTATTTATACCTTTGCTTGTCCTTGTCCCTTATCATCAAACGCAAATGAGTATTTTGAGATGCATGCACCATTCTTACTATCAGTTAGTTTTAACTTTTCAAACTAAAAATTATATTATGATGATTTCTACAAAGTTGAATCCACGTACAGGTCCGTTTTCCATTTGTATTTAAATTCTGATTGCTAGATGCAGCAAGAAATCTACACATGTAAATTGGTATGTGAATGACATGTCATCTAATCGTCTCAATTTCTCAAGATAAGATTTTCTTTCTATAACATGACGGATACCTACATTTACATTTAGATACACTTATTGCGGGTTGCATGGAATAATATGTGACTACATTTTATTATGCCTGTTCTATGCTTTTTGAGAATCCTTGACAGAGCCGATTGCATTAATGCCTTCATGTCAAAGTTTGACATAAAATGTAATTATATGTAGATAGAATTGGCAGCCACGTATCGGGGTGGAAACGTAAAGTTTATTACATCTTTTCAGCTTCCAACTTTTTCTGGTTGTAAGGTAAGAGGACACCATGACCTTGTTCAATGTTTTAATGTGTACTTATGTGATAGAATGGTTTAGTGGCTCTAATTTTACTACTACATACTACATACAGAGTACAGTATACCTACAGGTATTCGAATTGACAATAATACTAACATTATCATATCTCTACAATTCCGTATGCATAATAATTTTATGCACCATCATCGCTTATCATCTAAATCGTCCTTACAACTGAATCCCAGTACATTGAACCACATAAGTAAATCGAGTTTTTAGAGTGTAGTTACGCTACAATTTACTAAACAGACTAATATACTAAAATACTTGAATATTTAATACGCTTAGTTTTACAATTAGTTTTTTAAATACGTTTAGGTCTACATCTAGGTGTCTAGTATGTACTATGTACTTTAATATTTAATACTATCACTTCATCCAGCTACTAACATTTATTACCCGTTACCTTCATAACATTAATACTTTAATACAACTAGGAATTTCATATTTTTAACAGTAGTATTATGGTCATAAATAGACAATTAGTTAGTATTATATATAATTTGATTACGTAATTTCAATATTTTTTATTATAATCTTACATAGACATCACTACTGTTTACTCACACAGTTTTCAATTCATGATTATTTTGCTTCCAAATTAAGTTTCAAATCTCCATGCACTGAGATAAAATATTAAAGAGCTACTCGTTCCTATGTAATATTACTGCACCATACTTAAGTCAAGTTGTTTAAAAGCAGCTACCTAAGCAGGGAAAGAAGTTCTAACAATAAGGAAGCTAAGGAATAGAAAATTGAGATTCAAAAAATTGTACAATCTGTCAAGCAATGACTGGAAACGTAGCAACAATCAAACAGGGCTTCTGAATCGGACCCTGGTGATTGTATATGCATGATCCTATAATTACACATGTACCTGAAGGGAATGAAGTTTGCGATTCGTAGTTAAAACTTTCGAGATATATTTTAAATATCTGTAAACCTTACTTTGGTTTTCAATTGAATTCCTGAACTTTAAATTAGTTGAAATACCTACATACACTCTTGATTCTTGCACAGGGCAGCCATTTTTTTAGGTGTGTCTCTGGGCTACAGTATGATATCCAAGAGTATCAATTATACTTACATGTGACTGTAAATTTTTAAAGACAGAAAAGTCTTTACTAATTAAAAAATAGCCTAAGCTGATGCTGCCTTTTTATTGCGAGATAGTAGGTACAGATAGTCATTAGTTTTGAGGTCACAAATCTCGGGTATTTGTTGGTAGCATGAAACGAGCAGTTTTTGAATGTATGTTCAAGGTTTTTAAACTGTCTCTTCATTTGTCGTGAAATAAAAATGTGTTTTCCTACATACAGATACACAAACTATAATACTTTTACTAAGTAGGTACATTAAATAATTTGATTATTTTTCGTTAAAATAGTTTCAATATAAATAATATAATATATACATAGTAATAAAAATTATCTTTCATGCAAAATAAACCAAATAAGCATACGTATTATTATCAATTAGGCTTTGGCAATTAGTATAGTGGGACATGTACTGCATTGGGTGGGATGGTATGGGACACTCGCGTACAACGTAGATCACTTTTACTGTCTAATTCAAAGTATCGTAGTTGTCATTGGTATTGGGGTTGAGTTCTTGACGAAACTCTTCCAGTTGCTGCCGCAACTTTTCCAAACTGTTAATAATATACAAACCAAAAGGTACTTTGAATTGATAACTTTTTCAAAAAATAATTTGAAATAAATAAGAGGTCCGTGTATATTGCGGGTAATTTCTTACCTGTATGCTGCGGACAGTTTTTCAATAATATGTTGTTTCACTTCCGCTAATTGACTTTCTGACATTTCTTCATCTTTATGGGCTCCAGTGTATTTTAAAGCATCCCAAATCAATTTATCTCCAGCAGCTTCCATTTGTTGTTCAATTTGTGTCACATTATCATCTTCTTGCTGCGCCCTGTTTGCATAATTAAGTCACATTATATATTGTGTATTTTTGTAACACAACATTATGTAAATGATTAGGTAGGTACAAGCATTTTCCCTTGCAATATTTTTTCCATAACATAGAATTATGATTTTATCCAACTCAATAGTTAGATCAGCCACCAGTTTGTCAAATCACTCTAATTGCTCATTGTGCTTTAATATTTTTAATGATTTTCTCCGATTCATGGAAAAATTATCTTCAATTCAACTTTCTGTTAGTGTTGATTCTACTTTGCAGATCACATCAATACTTATTGATGTGATCTGCAAACTAGAAAGTGTCTTAAGGCACTTTCATCAATCCAATATACTTTTTAACCGATACATAAGAGTTTTTTACATAAAGGTAATGTTTCGGCTTAACAACAGAAATAGGGAATTTTTGAGTTATGTGTTTCTTACGTGCTCTCCCTCTTTCTCTTAATGTTGGTGGACATTGCCAAATTTTTATAGAATTCTTTAAGTATCCATTTGCGATCACTTTTGTCCTCTGTTTCGTTCTCCTCTCTTTGTTTCATTGCTTTTGACTCTTTGGTTTTCTCTGCCTTTGAGGTTATGTGCGTTGCGACAGTTTGGTCTCTCTGTTTAGCCTTGACTGGCTTATCATTGTCAGCCAATGTTTTCTCAGCTTTATTTGGAGTTTTAGCATCCGTCACAGTAGCATCTTTCTTCTTGTCAACGCCAAAATAATAAGACCAATCAATATCCTTCTTTGCAACAGGGTTCTTGATATCTTTGTCTGCAATCGTTGAGTTTTGATTGTGATTTTCAGTGTGGTGTCCTCCAGATAGGAGGGGAGGATTGGGAGAGCCATGAGCTATTGGTTTTTCCTGAGCTTTCTTCAAATTGTCATGAAGATGTTCATTGCTCTCGAATATTTTTTGTAGCTGTGCTTCAACTTTTGGATCTGTCTCTTTCTTAATGCGAGGAACACTTTCCTATACATTCAGCATCATTGTTTAGAAATTATCTTTGATTTTTCAAATGAAATTGAATAATTAGAATTTAAACAATTTTATAGATTTTTTTTCTACCATTGCAAAGAGTGAGCGTGCTCCAATTCGTTTTTTTCTGGATTGAATAGGTAAAGAAGTATAATGAGAAGCGGGTTCGTCGTCTTCGAATTGTCCTCGTTTCCCTACGGCGTACATCCGAGATACTCTGACTAAGTCTTCCGGGCTCATGTAAGTGGGGTTATAGTAGGCGGGAGGTGCAGGGCTTCTGTCGTGATTTGTTTGTCCTTGCATTGTATTTGTATCCAAAGCATATCCATCCAACAAAAGTAACAAAGTCTCAAGATCCTGATCATTCAATGTTACATCCTTGCCCTCCTATACAAAAGCGGTTTGTGATATTAATTGTTTATACGTATGCCATTAAGCGAGAATTTATTGTTCCACAAGAGTTTTGCATTATTGTGCATACATGTGAGCGTAAAGCTCCAGGGAAGCGTCTCTGGTTTCTGCGAGCCATTAAATAAGGGAGGTAGGATGTTTGGCCATTAAACTCCGGTCCTTCCAAAGCATCCTCCCAGTTTCCTTCCGATTCAACAATAGAGTCAGGAATTTCTGCTCTCGACCGACTCGGCTCGTCATTCACACGAAATCCTCGAAAATGCGAAATGGGAGAGTTCCGCTCTTGCTGATTCCTAGCATTTTCTTCATTCCTTTACAAAACATCAAACAAAATGAGTAAATACTCGCTCTAGAAGTATGCGGAAAGTACTCACATCTGTAGTCTATAAAACTGTACTTGGTATACAATATCTACGACTATAATTTATAGCAATGTACCCAATGTATCAAGGTTAGATCTATTATTTCAATCGATTGATTTGATCAAACAATAATTGTATTACTAATAGGTACTGCAACTGCAACGGGTACTTAAAACAAACTTACGTTGGTTTTATTATTCATACCTAATCCTTCTTTTGCCAGTATTTTTTACTAAACCAATTGTAATATCTTTTTTATCAGATTAGAAACTTTAGAGATTAAGGAAATGTTTAGAACAAACTTTTTTCTGCCGTTTGAGTGTCCTTTGTTGGCATTAATGTATGCCAGAGGAATCCTTCCTATGGTTGTGTAGCGCTTTGTTCTTGTGCCATGAACTTGAACTTCATTTGCTTCATCTTCCGATTCTAAATCTGCATTAATTACCTGAGAGTTTTTTACCACAGTAGCTTCCGTTATCAAAATTACAACAGCTAAGAAATTCAACAGGAGAAATACACTACGAATCCTTTTAACCATGTTGACTAACTACACGTTTATGTGTTATTTAAAAATACAGAGACACCAACAACACTGAAATGTAATAGTTACTAATACTGTTATGAGTTATGGGATTATTATGGTCTTATTGCGTATTTTTCTGTATTGCTGGACAATAGGTTTTATTGCAATGACGTACTGATGAGAACTGAGAAAGAGCTCTCCAAAATCGGGCCTAGAATACTTTCTTCGGAGACTTTCCCATTTTCCGCACTCGGAAAGCTGCTTTTACTTTATGCTTTCCTTCATTCAATGCATGAACAGATAATAGATGCGGGTTGTGTCGAAAGGTTCCGAAAGGTATTCGGGTAGTTTTTATGGGAGAAAACAGGAGTTGGCATTCTGGGCATGCACTGAGAAGAATGTCGTGGGCGAATATTGTAGTAATACGTAGCTGTAAGTATTCACAGCAATTTCATCCACAGACACAGAGTGGTTAAATCTCTGTCATAATTTGATAATGTCACATCACTTCAAACAAAATGATAAGAGATATCTCCTACTTAAACTCATCCTAATCCTTTCTGCCATACCCGGATAATTGGATGGGTACGATACGAATGAGCGATTTTTATTACAAAAATTATAAGCTTTGCATTTTACATTGAAGACAAAAGATTATCAACCACTCTGTATCGTCCGGAGGAATTTCATTATGGGCACGAACTGAACGGCAAGCATTAAACGAGCAAAAAATGCATCCCTGTCTCTGTGTGAAATTGAAATAAGCCAAGGAGTAAATTAATGAAACTCTCGGGACTCGGGATTCCATATTTACAGCAACGGTACATGCAGTTGTAGCAGTAGGTCTGAAGATTATTATTTTTGCTTAGTATTTGCGGCATGATGACTTGTGGGGAATTTCTATGGCTATATATATAAATGAAAATTCTGTAGAATTGCTATGTACTTTCCCCGCATATTATTTTGTTCAAAACCTGGGCTTTGTCAAAGCCAAAATTCTTCTGTATGTCTACTGAAATACGGTATTCTCCCTCGCATCTAGTTTCTAACACTTATTAAACTATACAAGGATACCGTGTAATATACGGAAGCATACAGTCAAAATAAATTAATTTCCGGCGTGTCTGATAGTAGTTTACCGTAACCCAAATGTGTAAAATATTATTATGTGTCATCTCATCATCGTTGTTATGAAATCTAAGGAAGAGTATGCTTTGACAAATGAGAAATAATTGGTAGGTACTACTTCTTCAACCTCATACTGAATTCTGGTCTTCTTTAGCAAACTGTATCTTCATTCAGATCAATCGATCTTGGAAATTACACTACAACGCTCTTTATTTAGAATGAGCATTTTATTGAAGAAGTCTGTGCAAAGCTTGTCACAAAATTGATTACAATAACGTTACCATACATTGTAAAGGGAAGAATTTGGTAAATGTACATTATGTGGGATGTCGATTCACTGGTAACATAATATGGATAACAATGAAACTAGGTAGTATGGAAAATGATTCTAATGATTTATCATACTGCATAAGCATAAGTATCATCAGATTGATTAGTCTATGTGTTGGTTCACGAGTAAGTTGAATGCAGAGAAGATGTCGTTGTGTGTGCTAAAACCAAGTTGGATAAGGGGTAAAAATAATAGTTGCACTTGCATGTAAATAGCTGGTTCTGCTAGTTCTGCACATTGTCTTTTGCATACATTTTATACTTAAGTATGAAGCAGCATTGCTTAAAGTTAGAATTAGAACCTATCGATTGTGTTTCCAAGCAGTTGTCTTGTATAAGAGCGTTATTGTCTCAATGTACACCACATAGTAGATCCATAAAACTTTTCCTACTAACAAATGAATTTAAACATTTTTCATCGATCCTTATAATTTTTCCTTGCGAGCAATTGACTAATTATGTGTCTCAATCTCTTAATTTTCTTTTCATATTGGTCAGGCATAACACTTTAATGACAATCTTTAAACAATGTATATACTATCTTGATCCAGAATATACATTTTGCATACATTCCAAAAACACAGGAAGTAATAGAGAGTTGTTCTGCGTTTAAACGAGCAATTTAGTAATTAATACATGAACTAGTAACAGTAATAGAATATTGCTACAATTGTTTGTAATAATATATTAAACGTAGAATAAATTTTTGGGGTTAAATTGCAGACCACCACACTACTTTACTTACTACATAGAATGTCATCATCTATGTATGAATAAGGTTTACAGTAAGGTATGTATAAGCCTTTACAGTGTAATACATACTTGAAATGGAGCTACATACATAACATTCCTCGCTTTATTGAAAAATGTCAGAAGAAATATACCACCCTGGAAGTGTATGAGTACTACATTATATCATGAACTACATACATCTATACTATTTACCAAAGGTTACCGACAGAATTCCTATTCTTCTAAGCAATTTCTAAGCATACAAGTCTAAGGACATACATTTATGAGACACATAAATATGACTGCAAGAACAGATGAATGTCTATGTAGCACTAACCAGGAGTAAAGTAATATTGTTACTTGGAATAGATACTGCAATGCAATATACGTTGTTTAGCTGAGTGAGTAAAGCTGGGACAGTGCGGAGACTACAGCTGCATAATAGAATTATAATGAAATATTATCTGGCTGTGCTTATGTTGATTATTTGCATTTAGCTTAAGCAGGAGGAAAATGGCAGGAGCAAGAGGTTTGAAGGATTTATGAGCAACTGCAGTGCAATGGCAATAGCAAAAGAGTATTGCCAAGGTATGTCGTCGCCATCGCCATCCCCATGTGCCAAAAGTGTTTCGGAAGTGAAAGCGATCATCGCTCGTGTGTTACTGAATGTTGTGGTGTCGATGAACTTTAAACAAGACAAACTGATTGTGAGTGAGACCACCGCCATCACCCATCCCTTCATTTGCATTTCCACTCGACCACAACCAACGCATTGTGATACTCCTGTCATACCAATGCCAATATGCCTACACATGCAAAAAACAATTCCATTGGTTACGTTTACGTTTGATCTACAAAGACACTACACAACACACATATTATAACCTCGCTCTGCCTGCCTGCATACCAAATCACCATACCATAGGTATACGATAACACATTATTATAATTTATTTCCATATCTATCCCCTTGTACCTAATACTTAAATGCATGAAAATCAAATTACTTGTAAATGCTAGTATCAAGATTGTCTTTAGTATTATAATTTATATTTCCTGTGTTGGGCTACATGAGAAAGGACTCAGAATGAAGTTAAATGCAACACTTTGCAAATGAATTGTTCCTTCACAATATTCAGATCACACACGAAGTAGCAATAGTAGTTTGTAGTTTGCATGCTGTAGTTTTATTGAAGAATTACAATTTTACATACAATGTTACTTTTATACAGCTGAAACTGAATGCATTCTCAATATCTAGTTGTTCTGTGCTATTTGCCAAAATTGTGATAGATAATCTTACATTAGTCTAATTCATTTATGTATTTTTAATCTGTACTAAACAAATTTATAAATAGGTATTGTTCAAGAAGCTAAATAACTACCCAACCTACCTCAGCTAAAGAACTAATAATAAATTGCATGCAGGCTATGGCATTTATAAAGCATTAGTTATCCTATGTGAGTGTATGGTGGGATTCTCACCTTGAGATTTGCAAGTATGTTAACAACAAAGTGAAGTTGTTTTGATTTCGCAATCGCAAGTCTTTTCGTTCGTTTATACGTGAGATTATATCCTTGCACTTGAACTCTATTGTATGTATTGCACTATCCTAGTACATACAACCAACATATTGCAGGAAAGTGTATGAGCCAGAACGACTCAATCCACATACATACATCATGTAAGTAATTATAGTGTATGTTACTATGCACATTCAGACAAAATGCTATTTTACACAACTAAAGCTACACAAACTACAAGTATTTCTAGACTTGTGCTATCTTCTTCTAGAGTTAGAGCATGCAACTCTTATTTTGACTCTATAATTATACTATTACAGTTTTGTAAAACTCATCTCTGGCATACAATAAATCATATCGTTGTAATTTTTGGATGCTAAAATGCAGTTAGTATGTAACTATCAGTAATTGTGTTAAATTATTGATGGTTCATGATCATAAAAATCAATCCTGCTTCTGTATGTAGAAGAAGAGCTCACAGTTTGTTCACAGTGGAAAAATTAATTCATTGATAATAGGAATATGATACAAAGTTCTAAATTCTCAGCAACTACATACATACATAGTGTAGGGTGTGACCCAATGAAAAGTTGGATTTGACATCTTTAAACTTACCTAACTGAATAATTGTAAAGTAGGTACTCTATATAAATACTAAGAATGCGTCTCAGTTTAACGCTTGCGTAGTGTAATGTAGATTTAGTTATCAGTGTGTCATGCAGAGGATTCGAAATGTGTATGATAAAATTAGCATGTTTCACTCTCATTGAACTCATTAAATCTATTTTTGTATTATGAACATGAATAGACATAGATTTTTCTCATTCTTGTCCATCCTGACAAATCAGTTCAGTAGTTCACTGAAGGAAAGGAAAAAGGCGCTCATCCTGGATTCAACGACTCGACTACGACTATAATTACATAGCGTATCTTACTACACAATAGAGTAATGCACACAGCATGTCATGAAACGTTTATAACTTTGTATTTACTCCTACCTCTGTACTTTATACACTGGTTAAGACTTTAGTGCACTCATATAAAACGAAACGATAGTAAATGTTGACTATGCATGGTTTGGTTTGGTTACTAACTGAGGAAAGAAGGATGTCTTGTTTCGTTTGGTGAGAAGAAGTGAGCTCAAAGTCAAAGTGCTAAAGTAGGACAGTGGCACACATAGCCGCAGCCATAATACATTCAGAGACTCACTATTACTTACATATCTCTGTACACCTAGCTATATGGAATACTTACAACAACCATATCATAACTAATATCTCTCCCTATCTACACACTATTCTTTTCAGTACAATTCAGTGTACCTAAGCGCAACCATGGGCACCACGTACTAAAATTCTATTACACTTTTACACAGAAATAAATATCCTACCGTTATAATATTATAACTAAGACTATTAGTAACACTGTGTGTAGTATGTATACTTATACAGTGAATCAAGAAGAAGTACTTTTATGTGTGTATGTATGTATGTATGGTAGAGTTAGTATTAGAAATGATGTTATGTTCTCAGAGTATGTAGCATCACATACATCCTCCTTATAAACCTTAAATAGAAAACGTAAGCCTTCTACTTAGGTAGTAGTTACTAACATTAAGTACCTACATGATTTTGTATAGCCATTACTAAGACTTTTCATTGTAATGGTCATGGCAAGGCTGGTGCATGAAGATTCACACAATGCACACGTTTGTATACTTTGAGTAGTAGCTATACAAATTCATTTTGTCCATTTTTGATGAATACCTTTGCATAGCAATGCAGAAATGATAAATTACACTAACGAATGCATTTACACATTTGCCTACTGTATTATTATTATAATAACTAATTCCTAAATGCAGTCTAAAATGGTCTGACTAGAGTAAGAGACAAGAAAGGCAATAAGCGAGAGATAAAATGATTAAGAACTGTACATGACAATCTTTTAGGGACAATAAACCAATGAGAAAAGTCAAAGCTGTGTAAGATTTGACAGAAGACCTAAAGACAGCATCAAGCCTCAGAATCCTAAGCCAAGTCAGGGAATTGCATTGCCACGTTGAAAACAAGTTCATACGCAACAAAAAGCATTTGTTGAGTTGAATGTTGAAGAAAATATAAAAACTTATATAGTACAAAGTGTATGCTAAGTACAAAGTATGACAGCTTACATGCTCTGCGCTTATAATGTAATGTCTAAAATGTAGAATCAAAATCAAGAAGAGTGAGATTTGCCAGAAGAATAGATTCGAATGAGAGTGTAATTGTAATACTTGTAGTAATAAACGAGCATAAGGCAAGAGAAGAGTGCAAGTGGACCAGAATAATGCAAGCAAACCCTTGTAGTATATACAAGTACTACACAGCACTGACTGATGCATCGTGTTAATGTTACTACAAGCACGTACACATTATACTAATAGTAGGTGCACGTTTATCCGTCTATACAATACATACAACTCCATACAAAACACAAAACGAAACGAAGGAACAAGATGATGGAATGAAATTAGTTATTATTGGGGGAAGAGGGAAAAACAGTTTTCGTCTGCCGTGTGATGTGCTGTTGTTTTGTTATATTCCTCTGCTTTACAGTATGGCATAGTGGTTTAGAGTCATCGTCATAAAAGTTGTAACGTAACGGTACTAACTAGCCGCACTCAACCCAACAACGTGAATTTTGTCAAGTCTGTCTGTACAACTATACATGTTATATTGTATGTAGTCTGCTTTTGCTTACATTACAGCAGATCATTCCAAAGATCTCATATACATTTCATTGGGGTAGTAGTACTAGTAGTACACACTACATGTATAACATTTCTGCAGCCTTTAACAATACTAATAACATAAATGTCTGTATAACACAATAATATCATCTCTATATTATATTACTCACATTTACGTATTAGACTTGTACTTACATCCACATCACACAAACTAGTAACAATGCATAAGCATTATTTGCTATACACATACAGATACCTGCAGGTAGTAGACTAATATTTTTCTGTACAATACCCTCACAGTTCAGTTGAGTTGCTTATACATGTATTTATGTAATGATAGGATTGTTCTGCAGTTATATTTGTCTGATTTATAGGTACTCATCTCATAGCTGCAACGTAGTATGTATATAGGTAGTATAAAACAGAACAGAAAAGAGAATGAACCTTATCTACAGTTGGGATTTGTAGGTAAAGTAGTTATTAGGTAGGTATGTATAGTCCACGCATCGCCATGCACTGAATACATAGTAGCATTACTACTGTGTGTGTGCGTATCATATCTCTTCATACATACATACATACAGATACATACAAAAAGCAATCTCATGAAATCTGCAATTGTGTTGTATATTTCTGTGTATGTGGTACGCAGGAGGAGAGTGGTATAGAGAGATAGTAAATTGCAAGTACATAGTGAATCCTTTGCGCATAATACAGCTAGGCAAGGCCAACCATGCCAAACCAACATTCGTACATTGGCATTGGCATTGACAGTTTCACTCACACAACTTTTTACTTTACAGTGCAAGTCAACTAGTATTTGTACACTGATACTTAGTGTTCGTGTAAAACGATACTTTTTCAGTTTACTTGCCATTATTACATTGTACTCAATGCAACTAGACTAGTACTACGACTACACTGCTACTACTACAATGTACTACTGCTAGAACTATAACAAACAAATCATGTGTGGTTTAATGTGATCGCTTCTTTGAATGTATTCAAAGCGTGTGCTTTACATTATAATAACCTTAGGTCACACGTGAGATAAATTCTGTCATGTATATTTATAATGCAGTTTATTGGCTTGAGAGTCTATGTACCTATGACTGTAGAGTTGAAAATATTATTAAGATTTTTCAGTCTTGACGAATGTTTTGCTGAGGTTTATTTTTTAAATAGATTAGTTAGTACTCGATGCATGAATGGAGGGTTGTTAAAGAGTAAAGACCTTTTCCTTAAGCTATTTACAATTGCACCCTTATGTCTTCTGCCGGTGACCGTACATCACAGCTCGGTGCACATCACAGCTCGCAGATTTTACAGCTCAAGTACACCACAGCTCGCGA
>JAQFYB010005377.1:0-14195 GCA_034694085.1 Pogonognathellus longicornis | reverse complement strand
AGTTTCCGGCTAAGAGATATTGGATTTGTTATTGCTTTTCTGGAAAAATTAACGGTCATCATCCACATTCACCTTAAGTCCTAGAAAACATAAATTAACAATTACAGAAGGTTTTAAGTCCTATTGAGAAGAGCAAAAGTGAGTGAGAGGAAAAGTCATTTTTACACATTACACACAAAAGACGGAACAGTACAGTGCATGAAATAAGGTTTGAGTCCTATTGAGAAGAGTTGAAGCAAGTGAGAGTGAGTGAAAAAAAGACATTTTAACACTTTACACGCAAAACAGTGCACATTGAAAGTAAAAGTCAATTAAACATTTGAGTTGCATATCGTTATAAGTCCACGTATTGAGTTGTCACAAATACCAAAAATTTTGAACAGTGGCGACTTCAAATTGTTTTAGTCCTAAAAAGTTCACAATTATTGGAATATGTTAATGGGGGCATCCCAAGGCCAGTTCCAAGCACAGCTGCTTGGGAAGAAAACGATATACAGGCACAAGCTGCTATTGATGTAACAGTTGACTCAGTAAACATCAATAGTATCTATGTGTGCTTAATATCCAAGCAGATGTTTGATAAGTTGCAAAGCATTCACTCCGATTCAAGTGCACTTAATAAGCAAATTACTCTAACTGCGTTTTTCAACTATAAGTATAAACCTGACACAAAATTACAAAGTGCCTTTCTCGAAGTTGAGCAACTTCCAAGAAATTTAAGTGAAATGGGTATTAACATAGATGAAATCACAGCCGTAGCAAAACTAGTTTCATCTCTCCCAAGTGAACATATGCGTTTAAGAAAGCATGGGACACAGTTGACCCGGCTTCTCAAATGATGGTCAACCTGCAAGCTAGACTGAGAAAAGAAGATTGGGAAATAGTCCATGCTAAATTTAATGCAACGCCAACGGAAAAAGAAGTTACTCAAGTCAAGTCAATGTTGCAGTGTTAGTATGGATAAATAAAAAATTGATTGATTGATTTATTTGAAATGTACTACACATACCAGGTGCGACAAATCTTTTCTCTTAAACAGTAATGGCAAAAAAAGGCTATACAATTACCAGAACAACCGCTATTACTACCTATGTAGACGAAAACGGCAGACCAGGTTCCTGTGCGTACAATAATGTTTATTATGAAGTTCAAACATACCAGAAAGAAAATATACCTATACAAGAATTTAAAAACAGAAACCAAAGGCATTTGGCTCAGCCAGTCTGCAATTATGGCATAAAAATGTGCGCATATAAATGCACAGCACATACAGAACACAGCTAGCCGCAATGTAGAATTGAATTAATGAAAAATTGTCAAAATTGTGCGAAACCTGTCAGCTAGCTAAATAACAAAGGAAACAATTCCTTGTATATGAAACATCTAGATGTACAACACCAGGAGGAGGAGCATGTGCAGATTTATCAGGTCAATTCGCATCATGATTTAGGGTGTTGTACACTCACTCACCCAAAGAAAAGTTAATGTATCAAAGAATACATCAGCCTAATATATATCCAACCTTAAACCTGTTAAGGTCAATCCGAACAGATTTTGGCACAGAATTTTCAAAACTTACTCACTACTTTAATGCTAATTGTACAGGGTGTCTCATTCATAACTTACTCTACTTAATACACGGGTAGGCCTTTCGATCGAGGATATTTGAAATTCATGAAGTTCATATAAGTTGCCATAACTAAGATACATACCTATATGCAAATTGATACAAAGACATGGGCGCTAATCTGCTCAACATTTAGTACATAATACCTTAGATTCAAAAGTTTAGAATAATATTATACACAAACAACAAAGTATCCGACCTCGGGTGCTCACCATAATGTAACGTGATATAATCACACTGTACATACAACTGTTACTGTTATATATCTACTTGACTAAATACTGTCAACTATGCTCTTCACCACTAAGGCGAACTGGCAGCTGCAGCCAAACATACAGATAAACGAAGTGATGTCAGACAGAGACATCGAGCTGAAACACAATCCGAAGATACAGACAACATATGCACAAGAAACAGTGGCTAAACTAGGTTGACGGGTCCATGAAACAAGCCAACTTTATGGGCCCCTGTGAACTTTGACATGAAATTTGTTGCTATTTTAATATGCTTCAAACATGGTACAACTAGACATATAATGCAAAATATATGCTATAAACAATTTTTGATTTTGAAATGCATTGCACTTTGTTTGAATGTTATGGGTGAGTGCATCAAATGTTTGTGCTGCTATGCAAGTTGTAGGATGAAAAGTGTGGCAATTTAGATATCTCACAATGACCCATTCATGATATTATATTGAGACATACAGTTTTGCGACTCCAAATTTCTTTTAACATATAAAATAACGCAACTAACATTTTTAAAAATTCTTCGGTTCATGGTTCGTGGTGGGCCCCTGACCCTATGGGCCCTGAGATTTTGTCTCACCTGTGCGCAGCGTAGTTTAGCCACTGACAAGAAAATATACACTACGGCTGGCTTTTGGGAGTCATCACTGGATTCATTATTATAACAATAATATGCATTTTTGTGTTTATGGATGTTCTAGCTCCTGTACCTATTCAAATTCAACTTGGTTGAATCACCATAAGACAGGATTGAGGGGAAGTGTAATAAATATTTAGATACATATTAGGAGAATCATAACTTAAATGTTAGTATGTTAACTATGGCTAAGTTCAAAATGCAAGTACGTATCTATATTTACATGTACTTAGATAAGAATAAGACTCATAACTCTCCCAAAGCTTAAATAAATAAATAGCAATAACATTGTATTTGTACTAGTAATCCAGAAAGGACTGAAGTTCAGAACAACATCAGTACAAGTACACATAATATTATTTTACACTTGCACACTTTTTGAATTCAACTTGAAACTCTACAGTTAAATAAAATAAACTGGAGAAACAGATGTAACTGAGTAGCGTCAATTGTTGGGGTGCCCACTGACCCCCCCCCCCCCCCCACCGATCCCCCCCCCCACTGACCTATAGTGGTATAGGCATATATATAGTGTTAATAGTGTAGTAGATACGAGTATAGTCCAATCTGGGAAAAGTGCACACACGAACAGACATACAGACACAAAGGCAGACAAATCATTTCTAATAGTAGCTGACGCTACTAATAAAATACAAACAACAGTGATTGATGAAAATGGCTGGCGTGTAGTTCAGCGAAGACTGAAACTCTACACGTTGTTACGTTGTAAGTGCACCAGCTACTCCAAATAATATATGGCGAAGAATGGATGATTGGTAATATAAAAGAATTGACGTAGATAATAAACTGTACTAAAGACAGATGATGAGTGGTTGTGAATGGAGATTGTTTGTTGATCAGAGAAACCATTGAGTCGGCCCCTCCTACCCATAGTGGTTTAATTAGGCATCTAATGTTAATAGTGTAGTAGATACATGTATATTCCTGTCTGGTAAAAGTGAACAGACATACAGACGACCAGATGTCCAGACATGAGGACAGATCATTTCTGATAGTAGCTGACGCTACTAATAAGTATCCTTAAAACTCTGTAACAGTAAATATGTGCTGTACACTACTGAGTAATTGATTTTATATTACACAGAGCAACCAAGCTCTTTAAATACCTACTAATATAAGTGATAAGAGGTTTGCGCTTTGAAAACATCATACTGTATAATATCTTCCAGGAAAAGGCATGAGACATGTGAAATTATTGAAAACCAAATCGCCTTGAAAAGTTCCAAAAATGTAATACACACTTTAAGAATACAGAGCCAAAAAACGTCAATAAGTGGTTACACGCAAAGCGATTATAACCCGATTAATTTCATAATCGGATTATTGGAAATAATCAAGTGAAACAGCGCTTGCGCACAAATCCATTTAATCGGTTATTTCTGCGAAAATAAGAATCAACTTTTGACTCGATTGTTGACGATTTAATCCATCCTCACTCACAACTCCTCCAATAATTCAAATTTCGCGGCAATATGAGTAAATTAATTCCGTAGAACAATCAGTGCACTTAAGCTAAACGATTATAACAGAAAATAAATATATTCCAATTAAAATTATAATCACTTTGCGTGAAACCACCTAATTTTTATTTTTCGGTTTGGCGGTAATTATATTTTGCTCTTTGTTGTTATTTGTATATACAGTAAAAACTGAAGATTATTTTCAGTGAGCAAAAGTGTGCGTTTCAAAGTTTTGGTTTTTAAGTTTTATTTTATCTATATTTATAATATTTACTTACGATATTAGTTAAGATTAAATTAAACTGACGCATTGGCCATTGCAGTAAGTCTTTTGCTGAGGGGAGTTGATTTTATAGCCTCCCTCTCATTTACCAAACTAACCCCCAATTTCCTATGCATCAAATTCGGCGATTTAATTGCCGCTACAATTAGAATCAAATTGAATAAATCCCTTTGAGCATGGCTACCCCCTATCCTTGCAATGTGGTATCTCAGTGGGGACAATTTATCTACAACTGTCTCGTACTTTTCATCCACGAAGTCAGAAATAGATTGCAACAGAGGTGTGGCAACACCCGGATGATCATTGAAGTCCCCACCATTATTCTCAGGAAGGGAATTCATTAATTTCTTAATAGATTCCTTGTGTATTCCACTTCCTGCAAATGACATCATGAAATGACCATCATTGAATGTGCTGTTGTGTTTCATATGGAATGGCGCGCAAATCTGAAATGCTGTGTCCCAGTGCTTGGGTTTCAAACTTGAAGGATTTAGAATATGAAGGCGATAAAGCAAGGAAGGCGCATCAACAACGTCGAATGCATTTATTGTTGAATTGGCCACATGTGCGCATGCGCGGCTCAAAAGCTCTGTTTCTAAAACTTTCACGGCGGATTCAAAATCTTCGTTCTCCAAATGAAACAATGAACGATGCCAATGATTGTGACCAGACAAAAGATTGCTGTGCTCCCAGTTTTTGACAGTGGAGTCCATGAATTCAAGTCCTTCAGTTGTACGACCTTCCATTTCGAATACGTGTGCAAGAGAGTGGGTTGCCATACCGTCTTTCATATTCTCCTCTAAGGCTTTACGGGCGTATATCTCAGCCTTGCCGTATTCATGCGACTCCTCCAGTCCAAGTGCATAATATCCATACAGGTAACTGGAAATGAAGAAAATACAATGGAAATATTATGTCCCTGTTCGATCTCCTGCCAAAATTCATTGATTTCGCCAGTTTAGCCGCACTAAGGGCGGGGGCGAGGTAAATTTTTCTGATTTCCCTGACAGAAATGCCGAAAACGAAAATATTAAATCTTTTAACTATTGACTAATATTATATTTTTTAAATAATTTTGTACGGTTGATTTTTTAAAAAATTGGAAAAATGTATAGTATCTAGTAGCTAGTAAAAATACGAGTAGGATTGGGTAGCGGGTCTCGTTTTAACAAATTATGAATGGACTGTACATACCTAATTTGACATGCTTTTACAGATTAAATTTTATTGCCATTGAAGGGCAAATAAATTCAAAATTCGTGCTTCATACTTTTATATAAGTACTGGATCTTTCTTAGTGTGTTTTCAGTGTATCGAGAAAACTAAAACTATAAAAATCCGAATCCGACACATTTTTGCTATTTTGAACAACCACCATCAACAGTTTTGAGACCGTTTGTACAGTTTTAATTCTCAGAGAAATCGCAACAACATTATGAATGAGAGATCAAGTATTTAGATACACAATTATTAAGCCAGAATTTGGAATTTATTCACCATTCAAGAGCTCTGTAAAAATGTCAAATTAGTTACAGTCGGTTCTTTAAGCAGTTTACTTAATTTATCAAAAATTCAATAAGTTCACTATACCCCAAAAAGATGAAAGACCGCAAAATTTCAGAATTTTGTCAAACTTGACAAAAAAAATTTGCGCTGCAAACGCTCATTGTAGATACATGAATATCTCGTATTATAATTTCAACTACACAGAAAACGATTTCTTGACCCGGTTTTGACAACAAAAGTTATTTCACCCTTTCAAACTGAAGAGAAAACATTTTATTAATAAATAGGTACTATATATTACTTTTCTTTATCTTACCTTTTGAGTGGGGGCTTCTTTTGTTCCCAGTTAGGTAAAACCCTGGCTACACAATCTCTCATTTGCTGACTGTCGCCAAGGAATAAGTGACTAAAAAATGTTACTCGAAGTGCATGGGGGTCTGTAGGATGATCCAGCAAAATGTCTTCCAACACCTTTGAGGCTTCTCGCACTTTTCCTTCCGCAATTAATAACGCGGCTTTCAAATGAAGATGTTCTCTTGTAGTAAGCAAATTTGTATTTTCAGATTCCTTAAATACCTTTTTGAGAGAATTGTACATTCCTTGTATTTCCAAACTCGATGCAGTTGTTTCGAGTGCACCCATCTGGGACACTGTCATAATCAATGCCTGACCTAAATCTATTTAGTAGCACACACAAAATTATTTTCATTATTTTGTTATCTTTGTAATTATGTTTTCACTATTAAAGATTCAAAATCATTATATGAGTTAAGGAATTCAGGATATTTTATTTACAGAATTTAGGATCTGCCAGGTTCATTTTTGTTATGGTATGGACTAAGCCTCCAAATTCTGGCTCGTCGTAAAAAGCAAATAGCTGAAGTTGACAGAAATAATTAATAATATTTATTTGAAACATGTGTATCTATATAGCCTCTTGAAATATGAATTATTTTTATTGTGTTGTCTTACCTGTGTAAGACAAGCATCGTACAACTTCGCTACTTCATTAGACGTGGTACTCAGTGACAGTCCCTCATCCTTCCAAGCCTATTTCATATTACATCATTATCAGACACGCATCCACCAAAGTGCTGAGAGTGCTTAAAAGCACTCCTAATAGATTATACAAACTTACACTAAATATTATGGCTATTTTTATTCATATCTAATAAAATCTCAAAAAAGTGGTAATTTTACAAAAAGTAGCAATCAATTTTCGTTGTAACGTTGGTTTTAGCTTAAATTGACCCAATTTTTTTCCACGAAAATGTTGACACTTGTCCATCATGTTTGAATTAAATACTTTTTAAAATCAGTTTCTAAACGTAAAAATGGATGAAGAAAATCGACTATATCATTGTTTTGTAATTCTATTTCAACATTATCTTACATCAAGCACCCCTTATTGCAAAAGGAAACATTTTTCTGCCATTTTTTCCTACGACACCCTCCCTCCATCCGATTTTCTCCATCTCGTACACATAATACAAGTGTTTTTATGACACTTTGACCCCTTGAAGTGACTAAAGCATATGACCTAGACTATTTTGACCCTACTCACCCGAAATCCTTTATTCCAGTTCTACAACAAATTTTAAAAATATTCGTAAAAGGTAACACGGCCATACAAATCGCCCGATGTCCTTAGCAGTTTAGTGTTATATTTTAGTTTTAATTAGTAACGTGTCAAAGTCACGTATTTTTGAAATTTAAATAATTTTTTTAACAAATTACGTTGCTAGTATGAAAATCTTTCACAAAATAATTGCATATTATTAAAATCATATTATTGAAACCAATTAAAAATATGTTTTTTATCATAAAAATTATAGCCACTAACCTGACAATCTCTCCACACAGGCATCTTCGTTTCGCAGCACAATAACAGTGATCTAAAATTTAAAAATTGATTAGTGAATTAGAAAATAATAACTAAAATTCTAAATGATGTTGTTAATTGGATGTATATAGATGCAACGTGATTGAGGAACTATTCCTTCCTGGACAATTATCACACTACTACTAAAGTCTTTCAGTGATGTGTGTATGAGAGAAGCGTTGCAGATACTGATACACAGACACAAATAATTTATTTAAAGAGTGATATTAAAGCAGGAGAGTTTGTTGTTTTAACCTTGTGATGAAAGATAATAATACAACCATATATTATATGTAGGGGAATATATAATAAATGACATTATACTTATCAACTACACTTACATCAAATCTATTATCGACGCAGCATAATACGTCAGCGTGAACAGAACCATGAATATAGATTGATTGGATAACCTTCAACGTTATGCAGTTTCAATGATAATGCATACATGGTTAATAAACGGAAGAGTACCATACAACGATGAAATAATGAAATGGCTGTAAAATAAAAGAAATGTTTAATACATAGCATTAGCAGCTTGCGTAGAAAATTCACTTCCATTTCTAATTATAACCAATAACACGACCGACCGAGTTTAAATTCTGACAAATTCTGAAGAAATGTAGTCGAGGAAAATAAAATGATCCATAATTTTTTTATATCTTTATTCAAACATGGGCGTATTTCAATAAGAAAAACCTACTCATCCAGACATACAGATATTCCGAAAAAATATCTATTCAGTCCAAACTTTTCGTCAAACCATCACATCGCTGCTCTGAATTTCAGAATCCGTGAGAGTTAACTACCTACACACGTACATGCATTTGCTCCATACATAAACAATAAGAAAAATAATTAGTGATTTCCAGCTGGCAATTACAACAGTGTGTTAAATGTACAGCTTTATAATTTTAAACACTTTAAAAGAATAGTTTGTGTAATATTTTATTTTGCCAGGGGTGGTTGAACTGCTTGTATTTTAAATTACATTTTAATTAAAATACATATCTTGTCGTTTCTGGTTCTGATGATTTTGGAATAAACCAATTCTAGGACCAATTATTGTTCTAAGGTAAATTTTGTTGGTTACATGGATATTAGAATTAACGCGTTCGGAAACAGACATTTTTATAGTTTTTGTGTTCCTATTTTTAAGGATTTAAATCAGGTAATAGCAATGACCGTGTTCCTTATATTTTAATATTTCAGTATTTTATTATTTATCTGTATGCAAACAAGATTTGTCAATTTACACCGTTTCATCAATGGTTAGAAACAACTTTCAAATGTCAAAATACTGCATGCTTTTTTACATTGACCAATTTGATAAGTTTTTTGTTTTATGGTAAAATAGTTGCTCATTTTTATGTGATGTTTTTAACCCGAAATATGAGACCGAATTTTAAATACATTTTTTATATCATGTCACTCACTTTTATAAATTCCAATCAAAATATTCAACTAGAAATGAACATACAAAATTCAAAATACCTACGTATTATTCAACGAGATGTCCTTGACTATTGTAGGGGAGTTTCCGATGTCAAAAGAGTTGGAACGTATACGAAGTTTTCTCCACAACGACCACGAATTTGTGTAACTAGCAAACGTCTTTGAGGCTTCACAGTGAAAGTCAGTATTTCTTCTCGTTTATTAATAAAGCTTAAATCTTTATTATTACGCCAGTCGTAGCCAGTTTCCTGGCTGTATCCTATTTTGGACGAAAATATTTCAGAGAATTCCTGAAGCTCGTCATCAGAAAAATCCGTTTCTTCAATAACTCCATCAACATTAACCCAACCATCATAAGGAGTTACCCCAACGACTGACCTGTATTGTGGTGTTATTTGTTCTGAATCCATTAAATTTCTATAATGCAATACAGCATGAATGTCGTCGTACGGTGTACAATTAAAATCTGAAATAAAATTGCGGAAATATTGCACAAAAATATGAGCAAAATTTCAAACAAATTGATTTATAAAATCGTCCATTCAAATTTTGAAACGGAACTAAATATGTTATGATTTATAATAATAGTGTTTTAATATTTCAGTACGCTTACCGAGTGCAGCAGAAACTTCTTTGAAAGAAACCGAGAACATTCCCAGGAATGCTAATGACAATTGTGGTGATAACATTTCGAAGTATTTAAAAAACGTGTTGCGAGTGTGAAGTAGATCAAGTTAAAATTGGGTGTTATTTGTCTGAGATTTCACAAAATACTGATACACTCACAAATTTTCTTCTGCTATTTATTACAAACGTGAGTTACCATAGCTTGGTAGGTCATGTAATATTAAACTTAAGCTTATCATAAGGTTTCTTAGCTATATTATGGCTAAACCCAATGTTTTTTCATGTAGTATGTGTAAGATGCTATGTTGGGGGATTCTATAATAAATAGAAGTCCAACTTAGGATCTGTGAATAGGTTCCCTAGTGAGTAAGTTCTATAGTAGCAGATAACTATGAAAGTATGCTCGGTGGGACTAGCTATTCGGTTCGACTATCTTTCCAATAAGCGTAGGACAGAGTGGGACTTTGTGTAACGAGTTTACTATTTATTAATCAACAATAATGTTTCCTCTTTCAATACTTGTACAATATTCTCTACTTCAATATCTATCCTGAATTCGGCAGCGTAACAGTCTACGAGTAGTTCCAAACAGAGACTGAAGACTTCTTCCCGTAATCTGCTATTTATACTTTCCGCTTTCCATTGTTCTTGGTCCGTAGTTGACTATCAATTATGTTTCCTCCAAGCGTCCTTCTCCTAATCCTCGCTTGTCCTTAATCCTTAGCTTGTTTCCTAATTATGTTTCCTCCGAGTTGTAGTAACTATATTCCTTACATATGTTATGCAGTCCGTGTATAGGTCCCAGACATACTGCACAACCTTTTATTTAAACAAACAACATTTTAGATAACAAAATATGTCTTAAGTACTTTTGACTTTTGTCCAGATTCCGCGTAATACCTCAATATCACAAAATGCTAGGAATGAGTTTGACCTTTTTTATTTTGACGATGAATTATTTGCAGTTTCCTATTCTCCATACCACGACAGGACCTATTTAGGAAGCTATTTAGATACAAAGGCTGAATTGTATTGGAAGTTTACAAATTACATTTTAAATTTATTTTATTGTTTCATTGACCATTCTTGGGTAACCTTGATTTACAAATTAGAAAAAAATATATAAGAAATATATTTATTGTCAGGTTTGTGCAATTTCTTCATATTTCCCAAAGTTTGGTCCCACCTCCTAAACAGGTGGATAATATTATTCCGAATTGCTCCCAAAATCTCGTTACGAGTTTTTCGGTTTTATTGAAAAAAGCGTTTTAATAATTAAATTTGGTAGGAGATAACTCAAATCAAATTTACATTGTTGTTTCACATTCACTCAAAGATAGCAAATTACTCTATTTTTGTCTGTTACTAAAGCGTTTGAAGCACAGTTAATGTTGTCTAACCACTAACCAGTCATGCCATATCTCATTAAATGCTCTACAAAATGTTTATAGTGGGTTATTTTAAAAGGGCATGTGACATTTGAATCAAGGCTAACTATATAAGGACTTCTTGTTATTCCAGCCCATGTATAAACTCTACAATATTGCAGTGTAAACTGATATCATTAAGTAATTTGTAATTGTAATGAAAAACGTAATGAAAATTATTTAATAATATTTTGTTGTATTCATGGTGATCGAAACTTTAGAAATGATTACACAAAGCACCCAAACAAAATATTTTTCTCGTTTGTCTATGAAAAGCCATTAAGAAATTTTAAAAACTTTCTATACATTACTACGTTTTGCTACATGACTTGTTGATATATAATGTTTCATTTAAAGTTTGTAGTAAGTAAAAAGCTGCACACTAAATACAATCACCTACAAATCCCCCGGTAAAACTACTGTCTAATGCATATACAGTGTAGGACACAAAATCCCAACTACATATGCAGTACTTTTTTTCGAAGTTGATTCCCCAGTTAACATTTGAATGGATTTGCATTCAAACGTTATTATTTACCGCATATACAATTCAGCATGTACTATCACTGCATAAGCAATTGCCTCAGTGCCGGAAATTTAAATAGCACTGAATAAACAGTTGATGGTTTGTGTATAAAGTAACTGATACTACACACTGTTTCATATTGCTCACTACAGTCAATCTTCATTTTTCATCAGCACAGAGTCTGTTCATTCCACCTTCACATTCAGAGTAAGTACATTCAACATTCAGTACATTTAAGGTAAAAAATGTATTATTTAGTTAACAAAACAAATAATAACTTTAAGTAACTGTAAAATATTTTTTATTTTGCTTATTTTCGTGGGTTCATCATATGAAAGAGAGATTGATTGTTGATTGTGAATGTGGATACAACTTCTAAGCTTTCTGGCTGGTATAAAATATACACAATGTTTATTATGAATGAAAAATGTTTAATTTTTATATATTTTTAAATGATAGGCTAATCAATGAAATTAATGTACCACTAGGTTTAATTAATTATAAATATGTAGCAAAAACTGAATAAACGGTTATCCATTTTTAGATAAAGGACTGCATAAGCAGTACGTATCTCAACTGAATATGCAGTGCGGTGGTACATTGACTGACACTACCACGATAACTGCAATAACAGTCAAATCGAAACTGATTTTTACAGTTAACCATTTAACTGAGTATACAGTGGGGGCACGAAAATCCGATTCCCGGTTAATATTCATTGTATATGCATTGGATTCTCAGGTTTATTTCTTAGTGTGTGTACTTTGGGGGGGAGGCTAAGGTGGCAATTGCTCACTAGAAAATTGGACAAAATTAGGTTATTTTACCAAAAAAGTTTTCGCTGTACCTACTCACATTAGTTGACAATTTTGTGCATTATGATGGTATTTTGCCCCCCGAAATGGAATCCTAAATGCGGCCTAGTCTCAAGACTGTAACCAAACCTCATTCTTGATGTCGGTTGTATAACAGTACCTACATAATTGTACAAAGATACTGTTTCACAATAAAATACTTTGGTTTCAAAAATATCCATTCTGTTCACAATAATCTAAATATATGACGTAATATAATATTATGCCTTTCATAGAATTGTCAATATTTATTCTGTATGAGAACCATAATAGCACTTTGTTTAGTAGCAGCATTTTATGAATGGACAATTTTGTGTAGGAATATTTATATTTACTGTGTGTGATTGGTAGGTTGCAGTAACCCTGTCCATTGAAAGAAGGGAAGAACAACGAAAAAGGAAACAACCTACCTAAATCAATACATTTATTTTGTGAGAAATGGTTAGTTTGTTAGAAGTTTATGGTTATGCAAACAAAGGAAGGCGTTGATCGCTGTTCAGATGTAACTTAAGTAGTGTATTTGTATAATAGTTTCTGGGTGAAGGTCTTCGTTGTGTTGAGCGTTGTAAACCTTAACATCAGAGTTCGCCTTGCCACTGGCAACGAGCAAAATGGCAAGGGGAAAAAACGGCATAAACGGCAAAAAAGGCAAGCAAAAATTTGCTTGCCACTGGCAAAAATGGCAAAAATTAAAAATATGTAGAAATGTGGCAGTGTGAGCCTTGTATCATTGTGAGAAAACTAATTCTGTCACAACACGAATATTTAAATTGATATTTCTGACAATGAGTAGACAATAGAACAGAAGAATTTACCTGGCTATAATATTATACTTTAACAGTTAGTTTCTACAGATTGCAATTTCGTTTGCTGCAAAGTATATTATATTTTGACATTATTATATTTACTCCATTCACAATAGAATTAATGAGAGTTCCTTTTTTATTATGAATGCGGAGGGGAAGTAAATTATATAAAAATACGTAAAAAAATGATGTGTAAAATTGCATTAAAACACTAGCACCGTTGGTGTATCCAGGAAGCTGCAAAGTGCACACCCCCAGATTGAGTTTGTTGTCTCAAAATTGGTTGTGTTGCAATTTAAATTCATAAATTGTGACAAAATTATTGTTAAAAAAACAAAATGCTAAACTTCATAACATATTATCTCTTATCAAAGCGAAAACATAACTTTTATTTGAAATTAGCGCATTTACGTGATTATTTGCCGTTTTTGCCATTTTTGCTACTTTTGGCCATTTTTGCCAATTTTGCCGGGCGGCAAGCGAAAATCATTTTTTGCGGGCAAATAGCGAACTCTGCTTAACATTGATATAGTCTTGAAGGTTACAAAAACAGACAGTTTTCAGCCTAATGACCTTTTACAAAATATACGATGATATTTAGTTATATATATACCTATTGGTATTTGTATTTTATCTACATTTGTTGGGTATGGGAGTGAGTGGTACACGTAAAACCTGGAGCCTAATATATAATTAGGTATCGTATGGATATACTAATGGGTGTACTTATTGGCGAGTATGAAATGTACATATATGTAGGCATAGCTGGGCGCATCTGCCGAACTCAACTCACTCAAACTCAAATTTGTGCATGGAGAATAAACTCAACTCGAACT
>JAQFYB010005376.1:0-14200 GCA_034694085.1 Pogonognathellus longicornis | reverse complement strand
TGTATCATTCACATATTAAAGTTTGGGGGATTTTCTGGTTCCATGAAATTCCAAGCCATTCCGTGCGCCCCTCTTTCTTATCTATAACAATTAGCACTGAAATTCATCTACAAAGAATTCCCAATAAGGTCCAATTGCTTTAATATATATTTGTAGTCTAATTAATGATAATTCGATTTTCTAGTATTACCGCAAAAAGGTGATATAGATAATACAGTGTAGCATTATAATTCTGGTTAAATTACCATATAGCGGTACAAAAATTGAGGTTCACTATCAATTTTTGTATCGGTACAAATCAGAAATTAGCGAGAATCAAATGGTAAATTGAATATGGACCTAATCTGCATACTAAATCATTATGTAATACAGGGTAAGAATACAAAAATCATAAAATAAGGAAACCGTATAGCCCTTTTATCTCTATGTTTACACTTAGAGATAATCCTTGGATTTCATCATGTATAGTCCATGCAGTCTGGGAAAAGTGCACAGACGTCCAGACAGACAGATCATTTCTACTACGCTACTAATAAATACCACACACCTAAGCTCATGTATTTTGCACATACAATTATTATAACATAATTATGTAAACTCGAGAAAATGCACATAGATGTATAAGTATCAAGATCTAAATGCCGCGTTTACTAAACTTTTATATATGAATGCATCTTTCTGGATAAAATCATGTTAATTAAAACTCATCAGTTTGCGAGTCAACTTCCTTTCGTGTCTGAACATTTATTACTCGAAGTAGTGTTGGAGAATGCATCAGAATATTTCACTCCAACAAGCAAGTAATACAACTTCACATTATATACATATAAACATTAAACGTAATCGAATACCAATGTTTATTTTTTTAAGTGTATAATAACTATAAGCATTTCATTTTATTTAGTATTATGTGTACTACTATACTAGCACATAGACTATATCCTTATCACTTATCTCTTTACTATTGTCAATAGCTAACCACAATACTTACAATTAGTTACTGATAATAATATATACTACATTAATTTACTACAGGTCTCAACTTGCCTCCTTTTCTATTTTATTGAATGTTATTATTAGTATCACTTCTCCACTCCAACCACCGAACCACCTATAGAAAATCAACACAGCAATTACTCCATGTGTTTTGTCTATAATCAATATTGCTACACAATTTACATACAGCAATTACATTGAGAAATTACATGAGATTATATCAACGTCAAGTTTTATACTTCATGCTGAATAAGAATTCTTAAATGGAAAAGTCACACTGTAAATTTTACTCTCCTAACCTAAGAATCCTTAAATATTCGTTATGGACTTTTCTCTATGTTAAATTTACATAAGATGTTAATTAGTACAAGCTAAATTTTGTATAAAAACCCTTGTCAAAATTGATATGAATCACTCAATAGATCCTGGTACTCACCAGCAGTCAACAATTATTGTACTAACTCCCCCTTCTTGTTGAAATTGATAGATTGAAAGCAGATCTACTTAATTGGGTGTAATTATACCACAGAAATTATGATTTACACAATTTAATTACATTGATTCTAGTCTACTACATATACATCTCTTCCACATACTCGATAGATACATTGCTATTTCAATTTCACACAACACATATTTTCATTTAGCGTGCCAGCACGACTTACATGTTTATCTAATAATATAGTTCACGTAAGACATGTGTAGGTTTATCCAATATAGTTCAATTACAAACACCATCCTTTGATTTCCAAAACCTAATAGCTGCAGTGGCAGGTGGCAATAGGTATTTGGTATATACTCTCTATACTTTTATTCAAGCTGCAATTTCAGGTGACACCAAAAGTTTTATTATAAATAGTTCATTACTTAAGTAAAGATATCATCGAATCAGTTTGTAGCTACGTATTCATACACTTATTTTTTACATACTTGAGCATTTAACAAAATATAGTGTGTACAAACCATATCTTCTCTACTTGCTTGCTGCAGCTTAATAGCTGTATAAGCAGGTGAGACTAAGTGGTAATATAACATTTCTTCTCGAAGAGATATCGTCTACATATATCTTCAGGTATGTAGTAAAAGTATACATGTTGAAAAATAACAAAAATAAAATAAAAAGAACGAAAGCACAAAATTAGATTACGTAAACGAATTCCTATCTCAAATCCTATTTGATTCTTTGAACATTATTTTCAACCGTATGTCATTGAGTTTTCATGATCGAATTCAATTTATATTTCTTTAAAAAATGCTTCAATTAGCAAACTGTATAATCTTATTTTTTATAGTGTCACACATCATACATAATATACTTAAATTATTAGTTGTGAACAGTCTCAAATCAAAAATCGTAATTTATTCCGCACCTATACATACATATATATGAATGTAATATTGAGAGATTAATTATACTATCATATTGTTGTGACTAGTTAAAATTAGCTGAGTCGGGTGACAGTAATTTGAGAACAATCGACTATTTCCACCTCCCCGTTTAAATTCCGCGATTCCCACACGTCATGAAATGGAACATTCTCATATTATTATGTGCATATAAAATATTAATGTGTTGAATGTAGAGAGCAAGAGGACGGTATTTAGGTATATGATTTACAATTGTAGACTAAAAACTTTATTGGACTGTACTGGACTATACTGGACATCGGAGCAGGGCAGGAGTGTCAAAGTCATTGAGACGGTTTCTTTGTACGAATACAGTTACAACACAAACCCACAATGTAAACTAATAATCTGGCATTGCAACTGCTGCATGCTGCAGTGTCATTGACAGTCTGTTTCGTATTGGTATTGCATAGGTGTATGTACCTAGTACATGTATGTTTGTAGTTACTGCTACAAAACACACACCTACATATTATTATACTTCTGCAAATAATGCTTGGATAGTTATAAGAGAAAGAGCCGGGATAATATACAGGTTCGCTCTGTTTACAACAAGTGTACTCGAACAGCAAAACTTCTCAATTCTCAACGAATGCAATAGTATGCTTTCGTCTCACTTTTAAACCTGTACTTTTTCACATAACGAACTGTCTCATTCCCTTTCTATGAAGTGTCTTCTTTACTTACGCGTTTCTCCAGTTCTTACAGCGATTTACTGTTATATAATGTTTAAAGTTTATATATTTTATATTAATATGTGAGCTTGTTGCAAGGAATTGATCAAGCGGTGACTAATTACTGAAAATGACGGATAAACATATATTGTAAAATTATACTGTATACCTAACTCTGTTCAACATCAAAACAAATACAATCAAAAGAAGTACTTTGATTTCCATTATATTCAGAACATCTGTAAACCCTCAATGATTTTTTTTAAACTATTGTCAAGTAATTAATTTTATGTGAATTTGTCAGTCCTTTTGTAGCTAATTTGTACTCTCTGTGATTGTGGTGTTTGAACTTTCGATTGTTCAACATAACTTGTTTTAAAATGATAATTTTCTAGTATCAAAGATTTTACTAAAATTGAAGTAAGTAACTTTTTTTTATAAAGTTAATTCATTATGAAATTAGTATTTGTCTTCTTAATACTTTAATACTGTTGCAATAAAAATTAGGTATCAATATCAACAGTGAATGAACTTTGTTTCAGATATTGTTTCAATATACTCACTTCAGATTCAAAACGGAGGATTTCACTAGATTGGCTCAGGAGCCGGGTACTATAAAACCATGTAAGATAATAATTCACACGTGCATAGACTTTATTTTTTAAAGTTTAAACATCTTTTAAAATTCAATTTCGGTTTTAGATTATCATTGAAGTGAAATTGAGTGAAATTGACAATAAAAAGGCAGCGCGAGTATCTGCGATGGCTGCGATTGTTGATAAAGACATAAAGACAATACTGCCTAAAAAGTATAAAACTTCACAAAATACAAATAAGGGTAAAAAAAACAAATAAATAAATGATTGTCGATGTACTATATAAATAAAATGGTAACATTTCAATGAGAACAATTATTTAGAAAAAACATAGTATAATATTACATTCCTGTATATGAATAGTTGAAACAAAGGATAGAGCACCAACCAAACAAAAAAGAAGAAAAGACCCAGTTCCAACAAACCACACTGAAATATATTCAAAAGATCTTTCGGCGAAATCATACTCAAAATATGCTACTCAAGCGCCCGCTACAAAACATGTAGAACTTACAGCTTTTGGGTTCCAACAACGAAACGGCTTTAAAATTCCATGTGATACTCAAGCTGCTAATAAATTGAAAGGATGTCCAACCATAAGTGAACTGGCGACCAATTCTAATTGCCGGCAAAGCATTTCCTACACCAAATCCAGTCCTCATCAAGAGAAGATTTTGAAGAATAACTTGAAGTTTCAACTACAAGTACTACCATACACCAATAAAATGTCTCACCAGACTGGACACGGACCTCCAAATTTAAAAAATTGGAAAATCGCTTATACTGATCCACACCATTTGGCTCGACCATTTTCAAAAACTAAGAAGATGTCCATTAAGGACAGAAGGAATGCAAATGTAATACGCAAGGAGCCGCCATTAATGAAAATGGCAAAAGCGGCAGCAGAAGTCATGTTCCGTCAACAGAAGGACCGTGAGAAATGTGTTAAAAATTTGGCTTTTAAAAACAACCAAAGGAGAAAAGAAAAATGTGGGGAAAAAAGAGACAGAGATAAAATTTTTGAATTTCATTCCAACGTTAAATTTCGATTAAATTAATTAGTGTTCAAATTACAGCTCAATATTGATAAGGTCCATTTTTATGTATACATACGATGTATATGTATATTAATACACCGTACGTATCCAGTAATACATATGCATACTCTGAATAATATGTATAATACATATCCATAGCTACAAACAGACAACATAACAATTTATGTATACCTCGAAATATACCACAAAAGTAAATATGTGTACTTCTTCTAGGCCATGCAATTCAATAGCAATTAATACACGTGCAATTTCCGTTTATGTTATGCTGGGTATTTTCCATAATATAAATCGTCTCATTCTTCCCTGTAATACTACTGCAAATGAAAACACAAGCTCGTTCATTGTTTTCTTTACAAGACTTTTACTGTTTTCTGTCTCTCTTTTACTCCATATAATTTATTATATTTTAATATGTAATATTATTCTGTAACCAAAGTAAGAATCGCTGCGTGCAATTCTTCACTCGTTATACTGTAAAACATGAACTAATGTTTCAAGTGGCTTATTCTCCTGTTATTTTCCTCATCTACCCCAAAGTCAATGGTATACACATAATGTTCTTCTTTCTATTCTTCGTTGCATTAAAAAGTATTATGCTGTTGTGGATATTTACGTGTTCATCATTTTATCTTTAGCTGTCATGCTTTTCCATATTTGTGACCTCTAAAGGTCAAACGGGATAATAAAAATGTAGAAATAGGAGAGTTGGAGAATAGAAAAAATAATATTAGAACGCAAAAATTATGATTACAACATATTTTAACACCAAATCCTGCATGTTTGATTCATGTAACGTTATTTTCATACTTATTTACGTCATCACATTCTCAAGATCGACCTCGATTTAAATAGCTGTTTAGAAAAGTGCATGCTTGCAGTACATGCTTACTAATTTGTAAAATGATGTAAAGTCTATGTGTTTATTATTGTTTTATATTTATAATATTACATATTATTCTGTATTATGCTCAACTCCAAAATCCAAGTTAATGCCATACATAGGTAAAATGATATTTCAGCGTGGTAAAAAATATTGAGTTGAGTCGGAGAAATAGTCACTCGAGAATTTGCGGATATTTCCTTTTCCACTTTTCCATATCAGTTCGACGTGTTAAGAAATAAAACTTTTCCATGTGTATGCATATTATAATTTATAATATATTGTAAGTAGCTGTACGTACAGTCTAAGTAATTATTTGTCTTCTAGGCTATAGAAACGTAAGATACGCAAGGCCATTCAATATCAATACAATAGTCTCCACATCACAGTGCAGTGTAGTCCAACGCCAATTATACCGGACACAGGAGCAGGAGTATTAGCATTAGAGAAAAGTGAGAATGAGTCTCACATTAGTATGCAGTAGTGAGAGTGAGACGATTTCATGGTACGAACCAATATAAAATATACACTCACAACGTATACGTACCACAACTTTCATATGGTCCCATGTAACAGTGTAATGCAAGGGCAGCCCTGCTAACACTCTGCTGCACATAATATTACATAAATGTTCATGTAGATAGTACAATCAGTAATATACGTAAATACTTTTATAATATTGTCGGGTATAAAACATATATATACACATATTACATGTTATGCTTCTATATATTTCAATGAGTGAAAGTGTACAATAACCACTATGAGACACAGAGCCTGGATAATACGGTCGTGGTATAGCTGGTAGGGTTGAGCACGTATTCAACAAGTGTATTCGTACCAGGAAATTCTCACCAAATAAGTACATTACTGTTTCTTTTCATTTTTAAACCCACATTCTCTTTATTAAATTTATTCCAGTTCTTATAAATAGTGTGTCGCATTTGTTCTTCCGTTGATACAGCAAATTACTATTATGTTTACCTTTTAATTTATTTTCTTATGACACTGCTGCAGAGATCCACAAAGTGTCATTCTAATGAAAATCTGGATAATATTCTGACTACGAAGCAAATAATATCGTAAAGCTTTAATGAATCCCCCATTTGGTTGAACCCACAAAAAAACCGGAACTGGATATGGATCAGGAGTTTTACATAGGAGAGGATGAATGAGACTCCCACGTTAGTGAGACGTTTAATGGTACGAATACACTTACAAATTCCCAATGTATACGAACCTCGATTTTTATGTGGTCGCATATTATACAAGAGTGTTATTGACCAACTGTTGCATATTACATACATGTATGTGGTTAGAAACAAAAAGCAGGCACGTAATACATATTATTTACTTCCATGATATTGCTGGAATACGCTTGAGACAGAGACTGGATAATACGAAAGGTTAGTTTGCGGGTACGTATACATATTTAGAGTAACTGTATTCGTACCAGCAAAATCCGATTCTCAATTCTCAATATAAAAGCACTGCAGTCTCGTCTCACTTTCAATCCACTTCATTCTCTCTTGGCTGTCTCACTCTGGTTTAAGTGTCTTCTTTGCTCTCATTGTAATTCTGTTGTTACGCAATTTACAATTATATAATTTTTGAACTTTATTTCTTTTTAGTGATTGCTGCAAAAGTTCCACTACTAAAGTTCAATTTAATCCATGATTCTGTTAAAGATCGAAATAACTATATAAAAATATTATTCATAATTGTTAATAAATTTGCATGTCGATCGTAAAGTGTTTAGTTGGTTGTCCAGTTTATATTATCAAGTAATGGGAAATTGTTCTGTGAGCGTTATCAATTGTTTTGTTTGATTTTCGATTGTTCGACATACAAATATCTTAAAGCCACTCTGGAGGAATAACAATACCTGAGAATCACCGAATGATTTACATTTCAGAAATGTTGAAGCGAAAATGCCATATTGAATTTACACATTCAAAAGAAGAAGAAAAATCTAGAAGTGAAGACAATAATCGCACAATTTACATTCCGAAAAGGTCGCGGTATACCGAACTACAAGATACATACACCAAGAAACCATGTAAGATAATAATTCGTACAGTAGGTACAAACGTGTTACTCAATGTACTAACAATAAGTATCCAAGTGTAAAATAATTATATAGCAAACAAAACCTGCCTATTATTTACTTTAACCTTTTAGCACATTAACGAGAAAAAAATTTAAACCATTGTATTTCGTTATTTTTCCAATAGTTGAAGCAAATAATGACACTCGAACCGAACAAAAAGGAAGAGAACCATTGAAAACTATCCATAGTGAAATACACTCAACAAACATGGAAAAATCTAACATAAAATCTTCAAATCCAACTCCACATAGCAAGCATGTAAATCTTGAGGATTTTCAGCACCAACGACGCCAAAGGATTTCACATGACTTTGAAATTCCATGCGACACAAGACCTCAGAAGAAAACGGAACGTTCAAGTACGAGTCACAGTGTGAGAAAATCTAATTTCATGCAACGCAGTCTCAACTCCAAATCCGCCACTCGTCAAGAGAAAATATTGAGTCATAACATAAAGGCCCAACTCAAACTGCCACCAAATATACATAAAATGTCGAAGTCAATTGTACGTGGACATCCGAATGTTAAAAATTGGAAAATCGCTTACACTGATCCACACCATTTAGCTCGACCGTTTTCAAAAACTGGGAAAATGTCCATTACCGATAGTAGGACAAATAGAACAAAGGTAAAAGCAGAATTAAAATTCCGCAACCAGAAAAAACGTGAGAAGCTTTTGTTTAAAAACTACCCAAAGAAGTATTGAAAAATACGGAGAAAATAACAACTTATAGATAAAAAGTTGCACTTTCATTTAAAAGTTACATTTTGATTTGCCGAGTCCTAAAATTTGAGTGCACGGTTAAAATTAATTGTACATAGTAAGTGTATTCTAACTAAGTTAAATGTTTCAAAAGCAATGTTAATTCAATGTTTGTATCCGTAGTATTCAATACAACTATAAAAATAATAATACACATTCTTCAGGTTGTAAATATTTCAATTAAAATATTTTTAGGAAGATTTTGCAAAAATCAATGAGGTTTTTTATCGAATGTAATTGCAATTACAAATGGTTGTATTTATTATTAGTATCTATAGTTCGAGTTTCAAAATTTAATGTTATTTTAAAAGCGATGCCTCCAATAGCGATAGTGTAAATGAGTTTTTTTAAAATATTTTTGGTTGTTTCAATAGGATCTCAATTAGATTCCACTTTTAAAAAGATGAAATGTACAAATAAATAATCAAAAGTGGGCAAGCGAAAAAACCACAACAAAATATTTAAAAACAATAATTTTGTACATTGCTGCCTTACTGTATGCATATGAGAGTTTTAAATTTCTACAATGTTATATGGTTATGTTTCTTATCTAATTTACATACTGTTATGTTATGTTAAATTATAAGTAAATTCATAGTTTATAATGGATTTTACAGTTAACAGATCGACCAATCTGAATCTTAACGTTTATTTGATAATTGACATCCAAGTTTTTGCATGACTAAAAGATATTGTTTCACAAATTAAAAACAATTGATTACCTAGTGAATGTTTAAATGAAAAAGTATGATATAATAATACATGCCTGTGAATAAATAATCGTATTATGATTTAAAATATAATTTGTTTTGTATTTTTTTAAATTCTCCAATAATTTTTTGCAAACCTATCAGAACAACATATTTATTTATTTCATATTTTTAAATAATAAACACACATCCTTCTGGATAGAGTCTTGTTGTTGTATCATATAAAAAACTATTCCATAATTAGCAATGCAATATTCGGAGTGGATGTAACGAATTAAATGAAAACCTTTCGTGAATAATCTCTATAATTTACTCTATATAGGTGTCAATATAAATCCAACATAACGTTTAGTTTGCTATAAAATAAGCAAAATTATGTAGATTATATCCAATATATCCGCTCTATCCAATATATGACCACTAAATATTACTTTAGTAATAAAGTAAATATCATATACATAGAGCATTAGGAAAACGTACAATATATAAGGAAACCACACAGTAGCCTTGCATACAGAAATGCATTTGTTTAGTTTACATATTTATTTCCTTATAATCATCCTTGACTGTCCTTAATCCTGTCAATCTACAACGTTTTAATGCAATGATCCTTAAAGATCTAAAACCACAGCGTAATGTTTTCTTTGCTGTCAAAAGCAAGATTTTGTAAAATCATATACAATGTTTTGTAATAGGTAGCAAATATTGCATCAGCTAAAAACGTTTCAATCTGTAAAGACGTCAAATTGATTTCCGGCATTAAGAAATATTGAGCACATTTAATGTGAAACATGTAAATAAAGCTAAAAATAAGAACTCATCGTTTGTATAAATACGAGATCAGTTGCCATGAATAAATCAGTATCTTTACTCAAAGTACTCAAGTGACTTCTCTTGTGCTCTCTTATTTCATGGCTTAGTTAGCTCCTTAGTAAAGAAGTGCTCTCATCTCATACAGTGCAAAGTGCTCTAAGTGTTAATACCTAAAAGTGTCAACAGTTCTACCTGTTTACTAAATCAGTATACTACAAGTGCATATCCACAGTGCAAAGTGTTACAAATAGTTTTAAAAAAATGTGTCCAATATTTTCCTACTGCAATCAAGTAGTGGCTAAGTGATATCCGCAATTGTTCATTTTCTTATCCAGGAAAATAACTCAAAAACTCGAATGGTGCGACGGCATTCGACAAAGTGAAAAGTAATCCACGGCACTCGACACAGTTTAAAGGATCCGCAGTATTAATTACCGTGTCTGCAATTCTTAGTATTGCAAAAAAATATTAAGAATTAGCAACTAGTGATAGTGACAGTTCTCCGAATAGTGTCACAACAAAACCCTATACAATTCATAGAGGCTCGATATTATTGCACACAATATACCTATCTTGCGTGAATGTATGTCCTGATTATTTCCGGACTGGACATAACATTTCAACTCTCTTCGGAGTAGATTTTCCCAAAAACTAAAAAAATTAGTATTTGTTTTTTAATCAATGGTTGTACTATTAACACTAATAAACAGGCCTGTTAAAAAGCCTATTATCAATCACACTTACTTGATCTTCATATTCCTCATGCCATTACAATTGTAAATATGTGGTGTTGCAATTTCAATGTGTGAATACATATTTCCGTTATATTATAATATAGGTACATAGATATAAAACAATGTATAAGGATGATATAAATATAAAGAATAAAGGATTTGTGATTTGCACACTGTTTTACGTGATACATACAGTAACAAAATTGCTGTTTAATTATATAGGTACTTTGTCTATTTCTCGGAATATAAAGTATTATATTATTGTTAACTCATTGTTAACATGTGCATGCTTATAATGCTTAACAGGTTTCATTGTTTCAAGCTCGAAGTATAAGGGATTGAACTACTTCAAGATTGCATAATGAGCTATGTATGTATTTATATTTATTTATACAGGTAGATACATGTATGTACACCAACGCTTACTTATCTGAATATACCTATGCACTTGTTTTTTGTGTCTTCTTCATGAAATTCCGGATAGTATATGAATCTGAATGCTTGTATAAAAACATGTTAACCTTGAAAGTGAAAATGAAGTTAGTATCCCTGCAACTGAAACATATGCTATTGTTGGAGTATCAATTGAAAATATTTAGTGTGTAGTTGTTAGGCAAAACTCACGTAGCAAAATCATTTAGTTGCATAACATTATAATGAATTGATAATTTGGGAATAGTATACCCAGATATTTTTAAACCGATTGTATAAAGAAAGATCCATACATTTATGCAACTAAAGAAAACATTGAAAAAATATTATTTAATGTTTATTATAACATTCTAAATACAATTTACATTGTCAAATAAAGTTCCTGCAAACCCAGAACATATAAAATACAGAAATATTATTGGACCACAGGAAACGTTGATACCTACATTATATTATAAAAATACTTAGAAAACTAAAATAAAGTAAGTGTCAATTTTTTTATTATAATGAAAATAAGTTCGATAATGTTTCATTAGTTTTTTTTCAAACCAAAAAGTATTATCAAATTTTTTCATTAATTTATTATCTTTCTCACTTTTATTATTTTTGCAATCAAAAATTTAATATATATTATAAAACAAAGTGAAATGGTACATTGCTTCTTAGCATTGTCAACAAGGACGTATCTAGGATTGTGAAATGAGTGGGGCCCTGATTAAGTCACCGAGTTAGTACGGAAATACCGCAAAACCAATATAGCAAAACTTTTATCAAATATTGTCCAAATTTGCGTAAATTCAGGTCAAAAGCAATTGAAATTGGAGAAAATCGCGCGTAGAGTAAAAAATATAGCAAATTTGTCACAAAATTGCGCAAATTTAGGTAAAACGCAGAAAATATAGAAAATTTTGGTCAAAATCAATAGATACAATATTGGACCTTAATCGCGCTAGCGCGAAATTGTTAGAAATGTGCATTTTTACGGCCAAAATAACCTTTTTTGGGATTCTTGGAGAGACCTGATTTTATCTAGTGTGAAGTCCAAAAATGGGGGGGGGCTTCAGCTCCCTAAGCACAACTAAATACGCCACTGATTATTTGTGCCATTACCTTTAATACCACCGATACCTTGTACTTTAGTGTTTTGCTGTGTTTCTTCAAATTCATTACTGTTATTGAGTTTGGATCGTTTTTGAAAAAATCGGATATTTGATATTTTTAATTTAGGAAAATCAAAATACAAAATGAACAAAGTATGTTCTTTCATTTTATCTGAAAGTGGGTAAGCTAGTAAGCAAAGATAGCTGCAAATCTCAATAAATGAACTTCTGAACTAACTTATTATCTAATTTATGAGTATATTGAATTGATATTCTACATACCTAATTTTAAAATGATTTGATGAAATTGGTGCTACATTTATTAAAATTGTTTTTCATTATCCAAGAGATGCATAATTATCTAGTGTATGTTCAAATAATCTGGGTGGGGCCCGGGCCCCAAGGCCCCACCCCTAAATACGCCCTTGATTGTCAATTGTTGTTTGCTTTTGTGTATTTGATTTAAAATAAAATGACAGTAAAACTATTGTAATTTAATATGACTGTATTAGATATAAATGTTTTTGAAATAAATATTTATTTTCTACCGTCTAGCCAATATTTCTGTGTTACTTACTATAATAGAAATTTTTAACATGCTTGTTGATCATAGTAAAAGCTTAAATGGCGGACGCTTTGGAAGAGCAAATAAAATCCCTTAGCTTAACAAATAGCAATGACTCTGTAACCGAAAAGCATCAACAATATATGGCTGTTAGGAATACCCCTCCCCTAAATCCCTTATTACGTTTCGAAGATCAGAAGCTGCTCGGAGGTTTCCAAATAACGGAGAATCTCAAATATGCCAAAAATATGAACATTCCTCATCTGATTTCTGTACAATCAATAAAAGAATTAAAAGGCACTTATTTGGGGGAAAAATTCGATGATGCCATAAAAATGTCCGATTATAAAGCCTATCACGAACTGAAGCAAGAATTTTTTCTGAAATGGTTGATAGAAGAAAATTATCATAAAGACCTGAAAGCGAAAAAATGTAAACAACCACACTTCATTTGTTTCGGTGGTCGCATAACCGATCCCTTGATGACCCCGGAAATTCCCAAATTTGGAAATTGGAAAATTTATGCTGCTAAATTAAACGATGTAATTTACTTGTGGGACGAGAAAGAAAATCATGGAAGTTGCGATCTTCTGGCCTATTATGGTGTTTATTTTGAACATTTACTTACACATGCTGACCCCAAAACATCCAAAGTCAATGAATTTGATAAAATATTTGCAATTAACGAAATCACGTTTGGAAGCCACCAGCTGCTTTGTCTCAGCGAATTAGATGCCCAAACTGAAAACAACGAGTGGGCAGAAATCAAAGCACACAAGTCGTGCCATCCCACTGGAATGTATGGAAAACTTCTGAAGTTTTGGGCTCAAAGCATTGTGCCAGGTGTGAAAAAAATTATAATTGGTAAACATAAAGATGGATTACTGGAAAATATTGAGATAACATCCATAGACACACTTGGAAAGAAAAACCATTTGGAAGTAAATGAGTGCTATAATTTTCAAGACCGCCTTCTCAAATTTATAAACACTCATTTCAGCATTAATAATCCAAACATTGTCAAAACTTTTTCCTGGAGAGATGGTGATTTTAATGTAAAAGTTGATAGCGTGCCTGAGGAATGTATTCCAAAATCAATGCTTCCTCAATGGTATATTGATGCTGTAATCAACCAATTTGGAATGTAAACAGGTTTGCATTTTACGTATAAAAATAATGCTAATATATTTTCCTCTGTATTATTATGAGACTTGTTCCTGACATTTGTAACTGTATCTTTCACTATCTCAATTATGCTAGTTTAGTTCATAAATATGTATGATGAGAATATTATACCGCGTGATCAGTCTACACTGCTGTGGAGCTTATACATGGGCTGGACTTATTCCTTAGATAGCCCTGT